>PVJX010004181.1:0-97882 GCA_004027295.1 Dolichotis patagonum
ATCCAAACAGCCCAGGCCACTCTACGGGTCTGAGAGTTTCGGGTCCCAAAGAGACAGCCCGAGATGCTGCTTTCTGGGACACTTCCTGGGGGTGAAGTGCAGGGCTACGGGCCCAAACAGACCTGGCCCAGATGCCGATCTCCAGGCAGTTCCTTGCAGATGAAGAGCGGGCCTACCAGCCCTAAAGAGTCGAGCCGAGATGCAGGTCTGCACAGACTTTCGATCCAAACAGCCCAGGCCACTGTAGGGGTCCGAGACTTTCGGGTCCCAAAGAGACAGCCCGAGATGCTGCTTTCTGAAGCTTAAGTTTCATTCAAGCAGCATACATTATGCAATTTTCTTTCTTTTTTCCTATTTATGTCAGTATGGCTGTTCCTTGCTTCTGACATTGAGATTTATGCTTTAATAAATAAAAACATACTTGCTACAGGATGGATCACATGTGTCTGGTGTCTAGTGTTACACATTTTATTCTACAGAAGTTACATCACTGACAAAATAGTTATCGAAAGAGATAGACAACAGGCATGATGTTAGTAACTAAAAGTTATTGAATGATAATTATGTGCTAAGTGCTTTCTTTGTGTTCTTTTGTTACTCATCCCATCAGCCCTGTAAAGGGAATGCTGTCATAGTCTCAATTTTGAAGAGGACAAAACTGAGGTTAAATAAGGTATGCCTGTCTGTGTAGGCAGGAAGTGGCAGTGCCAAAACTTGAACTCAGATTTCTTTGACTCTAGGACCTGTCCTCTTAACCACTGTTCCCTCCACAACAGAGTCAAGATGCTTTGTGTCTGTTTCTCCTCCTGTTGTTTGTTATGTCTTAGAAAGTCATGTTATGTCTTAAATGAAGTTGGTGTTCCTGGTAGTAGTGGAGGGTTGAAATAGTATTTACCAGTGTAACCTTGGAAACATCTGACTCAGAAATCATTTACCAAAAAAAACTTTTCTAAAACAGAGGCAAAATCATTTCAGAAAGAAAAAAAAAAGGAAGTCTCACATTTCGTGCTTTAAATACATATTACAAAGTCATAGTAATTAAAACAGCATAGCATTGACATAAAGACACAAATAGATCAGTTGAATAGAGCAGAGAGCCCAGAAATCCAACGCTGCATATCTGGTCAAATGATCTTTGAAAAGGGTGCAAAGAGCACCTAGTAACAAAAGAATAGTTTATTCAGTGCCTGGCATTCAGAAAACTAGGTGTCCATCCTCAAAGAAACAAAGCTTGATCCTCACCTTACATGCAAAATTTAATCAAAATGGATTAAAAACTAAATATAAAATCCAGAAACTAAAAAAAATCCTAGAAGGAACCCAAATGGGAAAACTTCATAGCATTGAATTTGGCAGTGATTTTTTTTGGACACCAAAAACACAGAAAAAATATACAAATATATCAATTGAACACCAAAAGCACAGAAAAAAATATACAAATGGAACACCTAAGTGTATAGAAGCACTTAAAAACTTAAGTGCATTAAAAGAACATAATTAGCATAATGCAAAGGTGCCTTATAGTATGTTAGGAAATATTTGTAAATCATATAGTTGATATGGGATTACCCAAATATATAACAAAATCCTATAATTAAATGACAAAAAATCTGATAACCTAATTGAAGAATGGAAAAAAAGTACTTGAATAGATATTTCTTTACAGATGATATAAAAATTACCACAAGCTTATGAAAAGATGTTCAGTATCACTAATCAAAGAAATGCAGATCAAAACCAGTGATATATTATTTCATATTCATTAGGAAGATTTCTCTTTTTTTAAAAAAGGAAAGTAACAAGTATTGGTGAGGATATGGAGAAATTTGAAGCCTTGTGTGCTGTTAGTGGGATCACAAAATGGTGCAGCTGCTTTGGAAACTCTTATGGAGGTTCCTCAAAAATTAAAAATAGAATGACCACATGATCCAGCAGTCTCACTTCTGGGTATATGTCCAGAAGAATTGAAAGTAGGATATTATAGAGATACTTGTATGTCTGTGTTCATAGTAGTGCTATTCACAGTGGCCAAGTGAAGAAGTAGCTCAAACGTCCATTAACAATGACTAGGTGGACAAACTTAGTTATATGTATGTAGTAGGATATTATTCAATCTTAAAAAGATTGGAAATCTTGTCAGATGCTGCAACATAGATAAATCTTGAGGTCATTATACTGAGTGAAATAAGCCAGTTACAAAAAGACAAATACTGCATGATTCTGTTTATTGGTGTTCTGCTTAGTGGAGTTGGTGTTTAATGGGTATAGAGTTTTAGATTTTTCCAGGTGAAATTTCTCTTTCTGGATGGTTTGCTGTCTGATAGTAGAATGTACTTAACATCTCTGAATGGTACACTTAAAAAACAGGTACTTGGCCTGTGGGTTTAGCTCAGTGATGTAAGCAACTGCCTGGCAAGTGTGAGGTCTTGAGTTCGATCCCTGGTACCAACAAAACAAAACAAAACAAAACCAAACCAGGTACTAGTTTTAACTACTGGTACTTTATCAAGTATTTGAATGTTTTACTCAAAGTTACAAACCCAGACCCCAATAGGCTGAATATGGCTCACAGATATAGTCCCATAGTCACATAGATCTGCTGTTGAGGAAACATTTTTTAAAACTTAGGAAATTTCATATAAAAATCAGTTTCTAGCCTCTGTGAAAAACTGGAAACTCTGGACTATTATTTTGTCTAGTTACCAAAAAGCTGGGCCTCAAGAGTCAGTGGGGCATGAAATCCAGACTCTGTTTCTTACTAAGTCCTTATACCTGGTCTAAGGCCTCATGTGTATGTCCTGACTTCCTGGCCTTAGTGTTGGAGGTTTGAAATGTTAGCCTTCTCCATTCCCCTTGTCTCCCATAATAATGCAGCTTGGATGGTGGGTGCTCTTTTGTCCCCACAGTCACTACTTAGTAGAATACTAAGCTTGGGATGTCCTGTCCCGCTTTGGGTCTTAGACTTTTGATGCCTGGCTTTCTATAGGAATAAATATAGCCCTAATGCCCTTTTTCTTTGCTGCTTGACTGACAGGAAATGTTGCCCAACAAGTCATGTTCTAAATATAGATGTGTTAAATTTCAAATGTGAAAGTTTTTGATGGGTCTTAAGCCAAGTTGCTAATCAGAGGAAATGCTGTGGTTGGCATCGGTACTTACAATCCCTGGGGGGATTGCAAAATCTGACCTCCAAAACTGTGATTTAATTCTGGGATGAAAGAAAGCTCCCTAACTGAAGAACTGTCCAAATTGTTTTTCTTCTTACAGGGGTGGTTCTTTGAATGTCATAACTTAGAAAAGACAAATACGCATTCTGAGTTCATTTTACTAGTACTGGATTAATAGTACAGTAATAAATCATTGTTTTGCAAGCAAAAACAAGTCATGTTTTATGATTCTTTTATGTGAAGGCTGTAAGAAAATGTCTGTCTATAGAATGTATTCCAGAGACCCAAAAAGGCTACCTCTTTATGAAAAATTAACAAGTGGTTACTTAGTGCAAAATATAGAAGTCTTGGAAAATTTAAACTGGCCCCTCAATTTTTAATCTTCTTTATCTTACGTTGTATTATTCTGTTGTCTTTCAAAATAGGCCTAGTCGTATTTTATGTGAGTGGGGGCATCAGGCATTTTTTAACCTGAAGCCTGCATAGCATTCATGAGAATCTGTGCCAGTGTGTATGTGTGAGGGGGTGTTAGAGATGGTTATGTGTCTCATGCTGGGTTTGTTTCACTTGAGCAGCAGAATTTTGAAAATGCAGTTTTTGCTCTCTGAATTGTCATGAACAACAGTAGCTGAGACCTTAGTTTTAGGATCGATGGAGCAGAGGTAATGGCTAATTAAGGTCCTGTGCTTTGAGAGTTGTTCCTCAAAGGAAGGGGAAACTGCTGTCATGAATTCTTATCTACACTTGCCAGCAGTGAGGCTGTCAGCTAGTGCAGTCACTGTCTCTGTTTTTAAAAAAGAGATGTGACTGTAGTTGATGCTACCACTCTGTGTTGCAGAATCTTTGAAGATGCACAGTTGGTCACAGAAAGAAACAAAACAAGCCAGTTGGACCAAGCTGTGCATTGCTAACTGAAGGGACCTGAGAGTAAACAAAGTGCTAGACTTTGGGAGTTTCTTTCCTGACTTTGTTTCACTACTTTTCTTCATTATATTGCCCAACAGCAGCACTCACTGGTAAAAACAGGAACAACAGACCAAGTGTTCCTGTCCACTGCTACAGCAATGTTCTCTTTCCCTCTCTTTCATCTCCCCCTCCTGCTTTTCTTTGCTTTTTGCCTCCTTTTCTAAGCTTGTTTACTTTTATAAGATTTTTATTCCAAAAGAATCTATAAACTTTGTCAATTTTGCTCCTTCTCTTCCTCAGTCTTCCCCTTCTAAACAAATCAGTATTAAGTTTGACTCTTAGATCAACAGTCCATTTCCTACTCAGGTGAACTATATATATATATATATATATATATATATATATATATATATATAAATGGTTCTTTATTGTGGGCTGTAAACTTACGTGTTGTAGGGTACTTCACAGCTACCCTGGCCTCCACCTACTATTTAGGGTGCTCTGCCACTCTTCGAATTGTGAAGACCAAGGAGGTATCTAGGCACTGAAAAATGCTCCTGGGTGTGGGAACAAAATGTGGCCTGGTTCAGAATAATGTATATAGAGTATATATTTAAAAACCTAGGTATGTGGCAGGAAATTATTTTTCTTATGTATTCATTTATACTTGATAACATAAGCTTAATGTCACGCAGTATAGTCATGTGCTGCAAAGTAAAACTTTGGTCAGTGATGGACTAAATATCCAGCTGTGGTCCAATAAGATTATGTTACCTAGTGACATTGATGCCATCTTAATTTGCATCAGTATACTGTTGATGTACATACGATGCAAAATTACCTGATTATGTATTTCTCAGAACATAGCCCATCTTTAACCCAGGAGACTGTACTGAAAATGAATCTCAATATCATGTTCCAAATGATGAGCTAAATTTACCTCTTTTGTCTAAGTTGGCACTGGAATGTTCTTTATTTTGTGGCATTTTATGCCTAGACATGGTGTCCTTGTTTATAAGCTGTGCTATCATAGTTTGAGTATTTTTTGGCTGTAGCCAGGCTACATCTACTCAAATTAAAGAGCAAGGGAAATGAGACAGGAACCATTACTTTATTAAAAAAACTTTTAATCCAGTAGGATTCAGGCAACCCTATACATTTCCTGCCCATGTTCTTGTGGATCTACATACCATGCAGGATACAGTGGCATCCAGGTACCCTTTTGGCTTTGAGAAGACTTCAGATGGACTCCTTTGAGATGATCACTGGGGAAATCTTCCCTTTCCCTATATGTAATTTTCTTGTGAAAAGGTACACTGCATAATTCTTTAAGTTTCTTAAATAGTTTACAAAAGGCTATTTAGTTGATTTAATTAAAATAGGGTGTGTATTATATCTGAACAAAGCTAGGCATCAGGCTTTCAATTAAAAAATATGACCCCTTATTAAGGCCTTGTTGTTTGTTTTTACAAAAAGTCAGATGGCCCTTTGTTGTCTGACCAAACACCCTTTCGAAATTTGTGGTTATAAAGATGACCTGATGAGCCTACAGACTGGGATACAACCACGTGATTCTCCATTCTCTTCCCTTAGTGACAAGCTAAAATGATTGAGAATCACTTGTCATGTTGTTGCCTGGCATTTTAGTTGTAAATAGCGTGGTTATCAAAGTAATAAATGATCATTAAAACTCATATGTATTAAAAATTAACGATGCCATCCAGCCTGTTTTTGCATTTGTAGTTTATTAATTTATTTACCTGTACATTCATACTCACGTGGCTACTGCCCAGATCAAGAGTTACAAGGTTCCTAGCACTGTGGAACGTTCCTTTGTTCACTTCTCAGTCAGTAAGCAGTTCCAGAGAAATGCCTGGTCTGACTTATGTCAGGCTGATTTACTTTTGCTGTTCGTGCACCCGACAGAAGTGAGAGTCAAACAGCATTTGTTCTTTCATGGCTGGTAGATTTCACTTAACAGGATCTCTGTGAGATTTTCTTGTTACTGCAGCCAGTAGCAACAGTGTGTGCCTCCTGTGTAGTAGGCCATGTATGTGTGTACACACATTTTATTTAATCTTTCTACTCTTCGCTGTGGACATTTGGGTTCTTTCCCACTTGGCTTCATGAGGAGTGAAGCTTACCCCAGTATCCTTGCACATTCGTTACTGGGCAGTAGACACTACCCTTTTGGGTTAATACCTGGGGTAGAAATGTTGGCTCATCTTTTATTAGATTTACTCCTAGTCATTTGAATTTTTTGATGGTATTATAAATGGATTTTCTTTTGACCGACCCATGTAATAATATATTTTCATTTGCAAGCTTTAGTATATTTTAATAGATATCATATGGCATGCATCAAAATGAAAATTTTCCTTGTTGAATAGATTTGCCATGTAGAGATAAAGCATCATTATTTTTTAAAAAATGATCTTTTTGTAATGTGGTGTTATCACATGATTGTCTGTATGTATTTTTAAAATAAAAATGTGAAAAAAATAAAATGAAAGTGTGGAAATCTTTTAAATCAATCTTACTTCCCATCTACATTTAAAAACTCTAAGTGTACAATATAAAATTTTAGAGTACTTGTGACTTATTTTATTAATGTACATACTATACAGGTTTATGTAGAATGAAAGTCTCTCACATCATAAATAAAATCCATTGTTATGAAACAAAATTTTAAATTAACAAAATTTCTGTTTTTAATATCTGAGGATTGGGTTTAGTTATCATACATTGGAAGACTATGAGAATGTGTCCTTTTGGGTTGGAAAATAAAATCTAGCCTGAAAGGATATTTTTTTTTTTAGTGCCTGTGAGAATCTCTAGTTTTGCAAATAGTAGAACTTTAGTGTCACTTGGATGCAGTATAGTTTGTGAGGCTTATAAATATGATGTTTTTAAGATGGCTCTGAAACAAAACCCAGGGCTGACTGGTTATTTACACCATATCTGTTGCCTTGACAACAAACTAAACATTTCAACATCCTTGGGTAGATGCCACCAACAAGTGATGCCCAGGGCTTACGTTGCTAAAGTAGAAGCTCCAACTCCACAGTGATATAAAGGTTACAGGAATCACCCGTTTCATACATTTTTAATGTAGGTTTTCTGATTCTATCATAATTTAAATGCATTAGCAAAGAGAGAATCTGCTATTATAAGTCAATAAATAAGTGTGGTATACCTTTGGTTATATGACTTTCTTCTAGCTAATTTAATACCACTGATGAATGAAAAACTGTATTACACTTGTCCTATTTGCTGAAGCTGGGGGTGAGATGGAAATCTCTGGTACTAATTGTGTACCCAAGTAGTTTTGTTTTATTCTGTTTTTAAATCTATATTCTCTCTCTCTCTTTCCCTCTCTCTCCATATATATGAGAGGGAGAGAGAGAGAGAGGGAGAGAGAGAGGGAGAGAGAGAAGGTTTTTGGTTTGGCCTTGAAGGCAGTATATATAAATCATATAGATGATGACTTACTACAACATCTACTATTGTACTAAAGATAGTTCATTAAATATTTGTGGGGAATGAATATAAGAATGATCAAAAAGGATTCTTTAGTCAAACAAAGAGTCTTCTATTTTGTTGGACTCAGTAGGGGAAATATAAGTAAGTAAGTGAGTGAAGCTTAGTGGGGCATTAGATTTTTTGGAGCAGTGATAAGGTACGATGGTGTAGCGATTAGGAATTTAGGGAGTGTATTCTTCTATTTTCTGCTTTCTTGAATTCATGTAGTCAAAGATGGTTATTTTTGGTTGAAACTAACATTATTTTCAGCCTTAAGAAATGTTGATATTTTAATTATACATTTCATGAGAACTAGGGATTCCTCATAGATGATTGTCCAGGTTGTTTCTTCTGCCCACTTTGGTGGAAGCACTCGATGCTGTTCACATATACTCTAGGTTATCTGAATCTTTATGAGCTGTCAGTGGTGTGGTATCATGTAGTGATACAAATCTGGTACTCCCAGTGCTGTGGCTCAGAGATTACAGTAAAATTACAAATGTTGGTTGCAGAAGTGACATATGTTTTAGATTTTTACACAGCCTTTAAACTGATCACAGATAGTGACTTAAATTTTTAATTTTTTAATTAATCATCATCCAAATTGAAGAGGAAAAACCATCCAGAATGTTATTAGCTTCACTGGGTCAGAATCTCAGTTCTATGATTTTTCTGAGCTGAGAACTTTTATGTATTGAGTTACACCCACAGGTAACCTAGCTCTGCCTCAATCACCCCATCTGTAAAGAGCGATTAATGCTCCTACACAGTTTTGGAGGACAATAAAGCCTAGTTGATATGAATGTGCTGCAGTTTATGGCTCCACAGGGTCTGATGTGCATCTCCATATTTTTCTGGTTAGGATGTACCTTGTATTAGAGGGAGCCAGGCACATAGAATCTATCCAATTCCTCTTGTAAGTATAGGCAGTACAGTTTTGGTGAAGAGATTTAAATCATATAACCTCCTCTGAGTCTTAGATTCCTTGCATGCAAATGAGGATCATGCTATTTATCATTCTGGGGCCTTGTCAGGAAAATGATAATATATTTAAATATAGAGCATGACTCTTGCCATTTAATAAGCATTCAGCAAATTATAGCTGCTCTTGTTATTATGGTGGTGGTAGTGGTTGTTATCATTTTCATTATTACTTGAATATATATCCATATGTTGGTATTTCTGCCACTGTTTCCACAGGCAAGCTACTGTCATCTCACTCTGGGTTATGGTAATAGCTTTCCAACCCTTCTTCCTGTGTTGGTAGAAAGACCCTATGGTTACCCACAGTGCCTCCACACAGTACTTTCTGTGCTTCAGCCACAATGGGCTTCATTTATTCTTCCAAATGCATTAAACTCCACCCCTGCAAAGAGCCTTTGCATATGCTGGTTTTTCTTTTTTCACCTTGAAACAGTCTTGACCTCTTGACCTCTTTCATCCTTTCTCCTACTCATCTCCTTATTAATTCTTTCACAGGTTCTTTTACTTCACCTTCATATCACTTTGTATTTAGTTAAGTTACTTGTTATTTTACATTTAGTTGTGTGATCATTTGATGAATTCTGTGTCTTATCCTAGACATGAATTCTGATAGAGCAGAGATATTGTCAGATTTGGGTTATCATTGTATCTTCATTCAGTTTCCTGTCACACTCATTCCTTGAAGCAATGAGCAAATCAATGAATGACTGATACATTTTGGGAACTAAAGAGGTTGTAGGTGCAAGGTTCATCCGGGGCTTCCCTGGAAGAAGAGTGGTTGTTTATATAGGAGGAAGAATGGTGTAATTCAGGAAAAGTGGGGAGGAAGGAAGAAAGATTAGCAGGAAATAGTTGTGGAGCATTAAATAACTAGGAAGTGATGTGATAGAGAATGATGCCTTCATTTCCTTTGCTACAAGCCTTATTTCTCTAATTTACACATTTGTCCCTTTGGTGCTTTTGATTGTTTTTGAGTCTGATTTATAATATTCTCTTCACAACATTCTCTTATGGATGCTAGTCTGTTTATCCATACAGACAAAATTATTCAACAAAAATGAGCAAAGAAGCAATAAAAATTTAGCTTTTGTCCTTCTTTCCTAGGATAAACGTCCCTTTCTCTGTTTCTTTTACTGTTTTATTACTTTTTTGATTTTAAATCCGTTACAGTTCTCTTGTGGTTCTGTATGTGAACGCTGGCTTAACCTCCATAGCTTGTAAATTGCTTCTGGTCCTTTAAGGTTTTCATGACTGCTTCTCATTCCTGATGTCATGTCACTCAAATGAGCAAGAAATTCTTCACAGAAGACACCTCAGATGCTGACACCACTGTCAGGTGCCAGGTAATCACAGTGGGCGAGGAGCCAACTGAATGGCTGTATGTTTAGTGTTTTTCTTTTTCAGTCATTAATTTTTTCTTTTACCATTATTTTAAATTGAGATAAATTCACATAATATGAATTTTCACCACTTTAAAGTGTGCACTTCAGTGGTTTTTAGTGTATTCACTATGGTGTATATCTATCATCATTTTCTAATTATAAAACATTTCCATCACTGGGCAGAAGTCTCAACCTATTAGTAGTTAGTCCCAACTCCATTTCCTTTTACTCCCTGGCAAACATTAATCTGTTTTCCATTTTTAAGGATTTGGCTACTGCACATTTCAAATAGATGAGGTGATATAATATATGGTCTTTTTTTGTTGGTGCTGTTTCACTTATATTTGTAAGGTTTATACTTTTTATTGTTTTGTTTTGGTTTGGTTTTTTGAAACATGGTCTCACTGTTCATCCTAGCCTCAAATGTACTGTGTAAGCCAGGCTCACGTTGAAATCAGAGCAGTTCTCCTGCCTTAGCCTCTCCCATGCTGGGGTTATAGGCATGTATCACCATACTTGGCTCAAGATTTATACTTATGGTAGCATGTGACAAGTATTTCATTCTTTTTCTGGGCAGATAATAGCTTAGTATATGAATAGGGAATATTTTATAAGTTCATTCCTCAGTTGACAGACACGAGTTGCTTCCACTTTGAGACTATTACAAATGACAGAACTATGACCATTCTTGTATAAGTTTTTGTGTAAATATAGGTTTTCAGTTGGGTATGTACCTAAAGAAGAAATGATGGGGTCATATAGCAATTCTGTGTTTACTGTTTTAGGAAGGATTTGCCAGATAGCATGCCATAGTAGCTACACCATTTCCTATTCCTACCAGCAGTGTCCTTGGGCTCCAGGTCCCAATTTTTCCCCATCCTGGTCAACACTTGGCACTTTCATACTTTTTGAACATTTGCTTTTTAATGACCGCCATCCTAATGTGGGTCAAGTGGTCATACATCTGTTGTTTCATAGTGACTTTTGGTGTCCTTGATTAGTTCATCCCTCTTTTATTTAAAATACTGCATTTTATTCTTGCCAGTTTTTCACCAGAAGTGTATATTGACATGGGCCTTCTCTCTAACAGGGGGGATCTTGGATAACATTTGAAATGCTTCATATTATTGGGAACCAAGATATGTCCAGGAAGTAACTGACCACTACCCCCCCCAAAGGTAGTTATGGCCTGCAAAGTAGAATTTATTCTACCAAAGAAGGCCTCAAGTTAATATTCTCATATATGAATTATGGAAACCTATCATAGTAGGGAAAAAGTAAAACAAAATTTGAGTAATTAAAATTTGTTTTTGTGGCTTTTCCATGTGTAACTGAATTATTTTTTTTTAAATACTTACTTCTTATAAGCTGTTTGTATGAGGGTTGTCTTTTGTAAACCAATCTTGTGAGATCTTTGAAACCCTGTAGAAAAAACTCATCCAACTCTTTATTTTGCATTTTATTGATTCAATGGATAAAACAGCATGGCTAAAGCTACAGCTTTAAGAAGCTTAAATAAGTGTACATATTTTTTCTACCATTTATTGGATATAATTTAGTATGATGTAAAGGTACGGAACTTCAATTAAAGCTTAGCTGACTTAACCTTACCATCTAGGATCACTATCATCATCTAGAAACATGTATGGAATTCTTCATTTATGGTCTCTGATCTCTGTTGTCTACAGTTGTATAACAAAAGCATTAATGATAATAATGGGATGTAAAGAATGTTTAGCATCTGTTATGCATAAGAAAGTCATTAGTTACAAGATTGCAAGGGGATTGTTATATATTTTACATAAGAATTTTGACTGAAAATCCAAGATTTCATGCAGTATGATTCTTCAGGGAAAAGGAAATGGTGAAAAATGTTGGAAAGAGAGGGATATTTGCAAAAGGCCTAGTAGAAAACAAACTCAAGAATGGTAAGTAAGAGCCAGGGGCCTTGCAGTCAGATGGCTTCAATTTGAATCTTGGCTGTGATAACTGCTAATTTGTGTGCTTATGGTAAGAAACACTACAATGTAGATGACAGGTGTGAGGATTGGAAAGAAGTGAGTTACAGTCATCTCTTCCATGTCTGGCACACAAATGAGCACTAGTCAACATGTAATTTATTGTTAGCATTATTTATTTGTATCATTTTGTTATCACAGCCATTATTTGGGAAAAATGGTATTACACACATTTTTTCATGGACAATTTGGCAATATGTAAGTGGATTTTGGTTGTCACAACTTGGGGTGCCGGATGCTGCTGGCATCAAGTAGGTGGAGGGTAGGAAATCTGCTGATCATTTCCCTGTGCAGAGTGGTGTTTCTATCAGAGAACCGTGCAGCTCCAAATGTCTGTAGTGTCAAGGTTGAGAGAACTTGCCCATAAAGTCATGGTCCTTTAGGAAGAGAAATAGGATTTCAGCTAGCTTTTATGATTCATAGATTTATTCTTTTTTTCTATGAAACCATTCTATTTCCTTGTGCAAACCCAATGAGTAAAATAAAGTAAATTTTTGACAAGTCTATTTAATTTTAAGGTCTTCTCATGACTTGATCTAGACTCAGCTAGCCAATGGGGATGGTGATAAACCAAGTCCAGGGAAGAATAGCCAATAGCTTTGGGAACATCCACCCATTTATTTTTTACCACTCATTCATCTATTGATTCATTATCAGCCATTAATTCTCCAAATACGTAGTGAGCACCTGTACTGTACAAGCCAATCAATATGCCACATCCATGTTCTCCTGCATCTCTTGTGTTGCCAGCCAAACATTACTCAGGAGTCGAAGATTTTTGGAATGTAATGTAAGAAGTAAAATAAATGTCTTAGTATGTAAAAATCCAGTTTTGGAAGTTTTGTCTTTGAAGGCCTGGGGTTGACTTTTGCTCACTTATGTCTTTACGACTCCCAGCTGTTTGCTGTGTGCTGTGTGCTGGCATTTTCTTGCTGGCATCTGGTTCATCCTCTTTTTGGGTTCCCCTTCAGGAACTCTGTCGTGCTTCCATAAAGCTTTGTGTTGATTTTCAGCATTATCATTCTTGTTAGTCATAAATGGGCTGTTGTTGGTCTATGTCTGAGAGGACTTTTGAAATTGAGCTTAATGCTTAAGGAAGAATTCTTGGACATTTACTGAATTTAAAGGTTTACTTTGAATAATTATGGCTTGCTGTGATCTGTAAGAAGTATTATAAAGTTCCTAATTTCCCCCAAAATATGCTTGAGTTGTACAACAATTGAATAGAGCAACTCATTTTAAGTGTATTTTACAGTAGAAACTTCTTTAATGGCATGTACATGCACATACAAACCCCTCTCAAAAGATAAATGCAAGCCCTTGATTTTCAAGTTTATCCTTTTATCCCATGAAAAAGCAAGATTTGCACTTGTTATTAACATTTTTTATGAACTCCAGTAACCAAATCATTCATAGTTATTTTAATAACCAAAATTTTCCCTCAGTGAGAAAGAGTCAAACTGTTTCCTTGTTGCTGGGAAGTCCCTTTCTTAGAACTGTGTATTCATCATGGATGAGCTAGGCATTTTTTTCATTTAATTTAATTTTTCCTATTTTTGTCTAAATAGAAAAGAATCCATGGGGCAGGTTTTCTTCATTCTAAACTTGTGTTCTGTATACTTATGAAATAACTTGAATTCATTTGCAACATAAAACATAGCTTTATTGGTAATCTAGTGTTGTCCAAATGTTTAAACAATTTAAATATATGGGTGCTATTAGGTTTTTTTCTTGTGTGATACCCAATCCCACTGAATAATTTCTGAAGTTCTAAAAACATCTAAACATTTGTTATGACAGGTAGGATACTCCTTTCTATTCTTCCCTCCCTGGCTTTCCCATCTCTAATTCTTTCATACTCGACATTTATTAAATTTTTGTGATTAAATCTCTCTTAAAAATATACACTGGCATTTACATTTACAAAATATACAGTCTTGTGTTTACTCTTTTCACTTGTGTTTTGGAAAGTTTATGAAAGTACAATTGAATTAATAGTTTCAAAATATGATTTGCTTTTTTGATAATGAAAGCAAGAATTTTTTTTTTATTTGATCCTGTCTTAGTTATTTTTTTCTTATTGCTGGGACAAAATACTCGACACCCAAAGTTAGAGGGACAGATTTTATTTAGCTCACAGCTTGTGGAGGTTTCAGTCCATCATCAGCTGGCTCCAAGGCAGGGTGGTATGGCACAAGGGCAACACTTGAAGGCGACAGAAGACAACAAAAGCAGCAAGAGCAAAAAGGTGGTGGTGGGAACAAATCTTTTTTCCCTTCTTTATATTGTAAGCAGGCTATGCCCCTGTGGTAGGTGTAACACTCACACCACCTCTGTGCCCTCCTCTTGCACAGGCTGAGGATGTTTGCGACATAAGAACCCTGCTCCTCTGCTGAACCAGGTAAACTTCTGACCTCAAATTGACACAAGGAACAATATCCTAGAGTGGTAGGGGCTTGTTCTGTAGATCCCAGGATATAAAGCTGCTGAGTCACTTAGTTAAGCTTCTAGACATCTCAAGTTGAAACAGCGTATCAACCATAACATCCTAATATGTCTGCTTTCAACTTCTTTTTGTTCTGTTTTTCCAGAGCCTTTACTGATTCTCAAAGACGTCCTCAGAGAGGGAGCTCTGAGCATTAGGATGACATTTGTGTTGGCTGTCTGGTGGAAGGTCAGCGGGATACAGTCGTAGTTTTCACATGCTGCATCTCATTCTTTGAATTTGAAAAGCTATGAAATACCTTAGTTTTGTGTATTAGAGCCTTGAAACCATGTTAGTATCTAGCTCCATGATGGCAAAGCTTTTAAAGCTTTTAGTGATACAAACAGGCTGATGTAGCACTTGAGCCATAGGTTCGTGACGAACCTATTGGTCTAGGTGGCGGTTGTACCTCTCCAGCACAGGTGTATTGCTAATGATTCTGAATCTAGTTTTCAAATAAGGCTCATTATTTTTTGAGTGTGCTTTGGAGGCAGATGTTAGGGGGCTCATTTGCTGACTCTTCATGCTTATTCTACTTTAATAAGAAACACTGAGTCTATAATATGACATAATTTTGTCTTGTGACTTTTTTTATGAACTCACAATTTCTTAGCTAAGCAATTAAAATGAGAAAAATAACTTATCTATTGCCACATTTCTCAGCCTCTTCTGTATTTCTTTTCCCCATGTGATTTTTTTTATCCCTGACTAAATGGAAACTAGAGTTTTAGAGTAAGTGATAATTTGATGACCATTATGATTTTAACTAAAATTTTAATTGAAACTTGATAATTTAAAGGTATTCAGTAAGGCCACTCTAACTTTGATTTTTTTTAAATAGTTGTTCTTTGTTTTTATTGGGGGTGAAAAAGAGTGAGACCTTTTCTGCCATGTGATGTTATATTCTGTCACAATTACTTTCTAGTTTCTTGATTTCTTTCACTGTGACTAAGAACGTTTGTGATCATGAATTTTAATCATTTTGTGTTTGATTATTGTTAGTCTTTTACACTGATGGCATCAGAGCAGGAAGAATGTTAGTTTTGTTCATAATACTCTGCATGGTATATAATGCATGGTTCATAATACTCTATGCGTGGTATATAATGGACATTATTTATTGATTGGAAAATTTTTGTTTATAACTTTATCTTTTATTTTTTATTGTTTTTCCAGTGGCAGGAATTGAACTCAGGTCCTTGTGCTTGCCAGACAGACACTGTCATTTTATTATTTTAACAGAGTCTTCTTTTAAAATCAGATATTCATTTGGTAAAAAAAGTTTTTAATTTTGTAAGTCAAGTTTTAATTTGAATATAAGCGTTTTCCCCAGAAAAATATATTTAGTCCATTATGAATCTTTACATATAACTACAAGCTTTATGGGCCTTTATAGACTGGTTCTTGAATCCCTGTACTAAGAACTCATATGCAACACCCCTACTTAATTTATAGATTAGATCTGCAGCAATTTATGAGGATGATAATTCTTGCAGGAAATGTAAGACAAAAATGTCAGATGCAGAGCAAGGCAAATGCTATCTGCTAAGGGATTTAATTCTTGTCATCATTCTTTATGAGATTTTTCTAAAAATAACAGTATTCTGATAGTTTAAAGATGGAGCTCTTTACCTAAAACTAGATGAGCCCATGAACTTGTAATCAAACTACAATTATTGTTAGTTTGGTTCCATATATAATTAAGACAAGAATAAATACAAGCTAGTAAAATGAGTAATGCAAGGAAATTCTGATGCGTAGCTTCGTTTTAAAGATGGTTTGATACATTCATTTATGTCTACTTCTGATGAAGATTCTGATCTGGCATGTAAGAGATTTATAGAATGTTCATCCCAGAGGAAAACAGCTAAAGTGGTCTGCCTTTTCCAGGGTAACCCCCTAGGATGGTATTTCTGGCTAGGCTGGCTTCCTTTTTAGCTTACATAATTTCACCCAGGATGGTCATTGGTGGTTTTATTGCATGACTACTCTTTTATTTAAAGTTCCTGTTGTACATTGTAACTCTTTAGAGCCATGTTAGAGATGACATAACACACCTGCAGACTGAGGAACACTTGGACGTTATTTTTGGACGTTAGGCAGCTTAAAGATTTCATACTTCTTCAGCATGATTAATGGGGAATTCAGAACTATGGTTAAAGAATAGTTTGTCTGGGCTATTCTTGCCTTGATGGAATTAATGATCAAATATTGGTGAATTCCCAAAGCAGAGTCATGAACTGTGCTTACTGTTATGCAGTATATCCCTTCTCAGAGATAGTTGTCGAACAAAGACCTTTTATATTGATTAAAGCTAATTAATAAATGGGAATGTTTTTTCTTTTTTCTATCCCTAAGATTGAATTTGATGAGTCTTGTTTGTCTCTAGTAACATATGTATATGCAATAGCATATACTATTGCTTCATTTACTAAGTGCAGTAATTAAGGCAAAATACTTCTTACTAAACTTCTATAGTACATAAACCACTTGATTCCTTATTTGGGTCAGTGTTCATTTCACAGCCTTTGAGGTACTGACTTCATCTAAGCAGTTAATCTTCCAGTGACCCATTTTGGATTCATATGGACGCAACGGTGTTTCTCTAGAGTTGACCTAACATATTTTATAACTAAGCTTAGTGATTGTAAACCCCAGAAACTCTTGTGAAAATTGGCTATATTTGATGGTATGCTCTGTTTAGTAATGTATCATGTTGGAAAGGTACTTGGCATATGTTTGTGTGTGTGTGTTGCATGTACTATATGCATATATATATATATATATATATATATAATTAGAGTGTATGCTTCCAAGAATTTAGACTCTGAAATCAAATAAATAATACTGACTAATTAATACAGTAGCTGTAATCGCAGTTTTTGGGGAGCTCATTAACTAAAACTACGATAACCATGTAAGTCTTAGTCCAATTGTATACTTTTGAGAGTCAAAGGGAGCACTTTGAATAATTATTCTTGGACAGCAGGTGGAGAGTGGAACTGTCTTAGGCAAAGTAAATATGAATGTAACCCTAGTTATAACTAATAGAGTCTCTGTTTTCACAGGGCTTGCACTCAAACAAGGAGGCAGAGATTAATCCAATAATTGGATAACAAATACCCATTTTTACCTGTAAAAATTATAAGAAACATATAAGAAAATTTGACCAAGTCATGGGTTAAATAAGGTCTTTCCAAGAAGCTAAAGTTTTTGTTGAGATTTAGAAACACAGGGGAAGAGTATTTCAGTAGGAAAAAGCAGTTGCCAAAATTTTAGGATATGAGAGGAATATGATGTGTTCAAGGAGCTATGAGAAGATCAGTTACTCAAGTGTGGATATGAGTGCAAAATGTGATGTGGGACTAGGCCAGGGAGCTAAGTAGAGTCCACTCCATGCAGGGCCTTGATGTCTTGGTTAGTATTTAGGTCTTTACCCTAAGGCAGTGGGGGAGCCCTTCCAGAATTAAAGGGATTACAGGGATTAGGAGGTGGGTGATGAGACTTGTTGTCTGAAAATTTCATTTGGGCTACATTGTGCAGAAGAGATTGAGCAGGAGATGGATGGAATGAAGCAGTGATGGGGAGAGTGGTTAAGTGACTCCTTATTAGTCTACCTGGAAGACAACAGTGGCTTCAGAGCTGTAATAGTGGAGTTAGAGCAACTGGATCAGTTTCATGGGTATTCAGGTGTAAAACTCAATAGGATTGCCAAAATAGACTATTATGAACAACATAAGACTTAAAAAACTCTTTTGTGCCCTCCCATGTTGATAAAATTTTACTGTGTTTTGTCAACCTGTTTTATAAGTAAAATGAGAGTATCTAGTAGAAATCACAGCACAGACAGAGCTAGCTTTAATAACTCCTGAGAGAATCCCTAGGTGACTGAGAATATTTCTGAGAAGAATCTCAGAAAAATGTCAATTATTCGATATCACCAGAAGATACATCATGTGTGACAAGAGCATGAGGAGGGTGTGGAGGAGAGCACTGCTTTGGGAAATTGATGCAAGAGTTGGACAAGAGCAGGATCCCCTCAGTACTGCTGTGTCATTGACTTCTCACTGGATCTCTCCTCAGCCTGTCGGACAGCATGACTGAAGTTGTCACTTATGATCCCAGAGCAATAATTTTCTAAATAATACTCTGGTGCATTGAAGAGGTTAAGGTGGCAACAGCCAGGTGCTTCATCTGTGGTTAGGCTACATCTTAAGACATTGGACCTAACTGATTTATCATGTGGTACCCTTTTAGAAGACTGTTACTCATACTAAAGTCTGATGTAATGAAGCTTATGAGTTTAAATAAAAAGCCCACAGGGTCACATGAGCATGTGTAAGCACTATTGAACTAGAATATCTATCTTTGTAAGACGTGATTTTGTGGGTAGGAGACTTTTGCTTTTGCACAAAGCTTACTTTCAGGCTGATACTGATGTTTAAATTTAAATTTTTGCCACAGGATAACTATTGTTTGCTCCTTTCATAGGGTTCAGATTCATTCTTTCTGCTTATATTGATTATACAGCTTTTTAGCAACAGTTGAACAGCCCTATCACTTAGATCTTCTATAGCCTTTACCTAATACTAAGAATATAAAAATGTATATCAACAAATTAAGTTCTATTTATACTTTAGAAATTGAACCTCAATTTTATGGCATCCTACTATTTTTAAAATAGTATCTTAAACATTTTTCAAAAATATTTTCAGTTAAATAAGAGGCAGATATAGTGGTGAATGCTGCATCAAGTTTCTTGGATGGCTAAGGCAAGAGGATTACTTGAGCCTAAAAATTGAAGGCCAGTCTCAGCAACAGAGCAAGACCTTGTCAGATAGATAGATAGATAAGATAAGATAGGTGGGAGGCAAGGTTTCCCTATACTTTTGTTTAGCATTTTAGTACTGACAAATTTTTCAAATTTCTATCCCAATTAATAATTCATTTTCCATTGCTAGTTTTTTTATTGAATGGAGATAAGGAAGGATATTGTTAGTAATTTTAATTTTCTTTCCTTTTGGTTTGTTTTATTTGTTCCGAGTGTTCATTCTTAACTGGCTTATCTCCTTTTGGTCCTTCATCCTGAGTTTAGCAATTGGTTGACCCGTAGTATTGAATATTATTGTTCCAAAGCTTAGTACACATTTTGATGTCTTTTTATAGAATTTGATACTGAAAATGACTGAGGCCTGTGCTCAGGGATAAGTTAGGTGGCTTTCATTATTGCTAGCCAATTCATTCTTTTACTAAGTGTTGAGTCACATTTTATATTTAATGTGGTTAATTTTTCCATTAAGTTCTGACTTTCACACTGAATTGAATATGTGGTTTACATTCAAACTGTGTTTGCTATTAGCTGGATTCTTTATTGTCCAATATGCACTTGCCAGTCCCAAAATTTATTTGATAGCGCTATTAAACAATAGAGCTAGTATTCAAAATAACTTTCAAAAAATGGCAACGTTGATCTTGAATAAAAGGCCAAGTTTGATGAGCTCTCTGAAAAGACATATAATTTCTGCATTATTTCTTTGATAGGTAGAACAGGCATGTTGCTGTAAGTCTATTTTGGTCTTCCTTAACTTAAAGAAATCTTCACAGTGACAAGGAGATAATAATGCCCATTTTTAATGGCCACTAAGAGGAAGAATTGAGATCTCTCATTTATTTGTTCATTCAGTAGATACAAATATCTGCAAGATACAGGGCACCATGCTAGAAATCAGCAATATGACAGAAAACAAAACCATTTGCTTACCTTGTGAATGTTATATTCTACTTACTGTTTGTAAAGCATGTTACAGATGATTAATAAATGGTAGCTTCAATTGTTACTACCTAATATTTGTCAAAAATGTTGTGATTTGAAAACTTCCTTATTTTACATTTGAATTAAAATCAAGAGGGCTCTCTTTAATAAATGGTGTTGGAAAAATTGGCTTTTCACATGCAGAAGATTGAAGCTAGATACGTGCCTATCACCATGCACAAAACTAAAGTCTAAGTGGATCAAAGACCTAAACATTAAAACAGAAACACTAAATCTACTAGAAGATAAGGTAGGCAGAAATCTTGGAGACATGGGGTAGGCAGAGAATTCATCAACAAAACGCAAACTGCATGGGAAACACTTCAGAAAATCAACAACTGGGATCTCATATTATTGAAAAGTTTCTGCACTTCAAAAGAAATCACCAGCAGAGTGAAAAGAAAACCCACAGAATGGGAAAGAATTCTAGCCAGCAAGCCCTCAGATAAAGGACTTATTTCAAGAACATACAAAGAATTGAAAAACATCACCCCCCTCAAATTCAAAGCCCCTCTCCAAAAATGGGCATCTGAGATGAACACACAATTCTCATATGAAGATATTCAAATGGCAAATAAATACATGAAGAAATGTTCACCATCACTGGTCATTTGAGAAATGCAAATTAAAACAATAATGAGATATCATCTCACACCGGAAAGAATAGCTGCCACCAAGGAATCAACTGAGTGGCCCTGAAGCAAGGCTAGCAGATCGCTGTAGCTGCTGGTTTCAAACAGGAGCCTAAAGAGAATTCTTTCTGTGGTCTGTTGGCCATTTCAGAACTTTGGAAATGGAATGGTCAATTCATCAGAAAGAAATAGCAGATGAATATGGTGGATTTTAGGGGGCCTGCAGGGGAGAGACCCTGGCGCCTCGGGACCTGCACCATGCGGTTGACTTGGGGTGCCGGGAGAACGAGGAACTCCTCCCCTCTCTGTGGGGGGGCGGCTGAGAGTGTGGCTGACTTTCGGCAGCCCGAAGGAGAGAGACCCTGGCACATCAGGACCTGCATGGTGCGGTTGACTCGGGGTGCCAGGAGAAAAAGGAACTACCCCCCTCTCTGGGGGCAGCTGAGAGTGTGGCAGACTTTTGGCAGCCGGAAGGCGAGAGACCCTGGCACATCGGGACCTGCACCGTGCGGTTGACTCGGGGTGTGGGAGAACAAGGAACTCTTCCCATCTCTGGGGGGTGACTGTGATCCTGCCTGCATGTGGGCTGAGAATCAGACATCTCACGTCGTCCTGTCCCCCATCCCGTGTGCCCCCTCCCACTCCCCCCTGCCTAGCAATTGGGAGCCAGTGAACTACACATCTTGTGAAAAGATTGGCTATGTTATTTAGTATGAGCTCCCCAGATGCAAAGATAAGGACAACCATTTGGAAGAAAACGAGACAATATGACTGATAGTGAAGATCTCTGGTTGTCTAGCTTTGAAATTTATGGTTTCTTATGTCCCATTCTGTTCTGTTTTGTTGTGTTTAATTTTACTCCCTTTTAAAATAAAATTAAAAAAAAAGAAATCAACTGATAACAAATGTTGGCGAGGCTGCGGGGAAAAAGGAACACTGCTCCATTGTTGGTGGGAGTGCACACTGGTGCAACCACTATGGAAATCAATATGGAGAATTCTCAGAAGACTAGGATTGGAAGCTCCATTCAACCCAGCTATTCTCCTCCTGGGTATTTTCCCAGAAGAACTGCAAAGTTCATATCACAGTGATATATGCACACCCATGTTTATAGCAGCACAATTTGCAATAGCTAAATCTTGGAAACAACCAAGATGCCCATCAACTGCAGAGTGGATGAAAACGATGAGGTATTTTTACACAGTGGAATATTACTCAGCTATAAAAAAGGACGATCTTGAGGCCTTCATAGGGAAATGGAGACAACGTGAGACTATCCTCATTAGCGAAATAAATAAGAATCATATTTATAAATATCACATTGTGTCTCTAGTGTAAAAAGTAATAAGAACTGTAGGAGTAATAATACCCCAAATGCGTAATTTCTACTGTAAAAATGAGAGGAAAAGAAAGTGCTCTAAAGGATATAACTGCATGTATATTTAAGTGTGTAAGATAGATGACCACATTACTGTTTTTGTTAGATTGTTGAGCAGAACTGTTAATAGTCTCACTGTTTGAATGTCTACTTTGTGTGCTTCAATTTTGTAACTTGAACAACTATTTCCAATGATGACAGTATGTAACTTATCAAGTGGCAATTTCTTAGTGTTTTTGTTTTTGTTTCTGTTGCTGCCATTCTTTTATTTTTTCCCCTTGGAATTCCATATTGTTGCTACCCTTTTTCTCTTTTGTTTGTTTTTTTTTCTCTTTAAATAAAGAGAAGAAGAAGAGAAAAAAAGAATCATATTTATAAATATCACATTGTGTCTCTAGTGTAAAAAGTAATAAGAACTGTAGGAGCAATAAAACCCAAAATGCATAATTGCTACTGTAAAAAAGAGAGGAAAAGAAAGTGCTCTAAAGGATATAATTACATGTATGTTTAAGTGTGGAAGATAGATGATCATACTACTGTTTTTGTTAAATTGTTGAGCAGAACTGTTAATAGTCTGACTGTTTGAATGTCTACTTTGTATGCTTTAATTTTGTAACTTGAACAACTATTTTCAAGATGACAATATGTAACTTATCAACTAGTGATTTCTTAGTGGTTTTTTTGTTCTTTTCTTTTTTTCCTTTGGAATTCTGTATTGTTGTTACCCTTTTTTCTGTTTTGTTTGGTTGTTTTTTTTTCTAAATAAAAAAAAATCAAGAGGACTCTTGATTATATATTATACACATTAATCTTAAGGTCCTAAAGCAGTGATTCTCACTTATTGCATATTAGGGTTACCAGGGGAATCTTAAAAATACTTAAATACTTGTGTTGGGGTGCTGCCCTCAAGGATTCATATAATTAGGGAGGGTGAAATGTTAGTTTCTTTTTTAAAGCTCCTAAAATGATTTTACTGGGCAGTTAGAGTTGAGATTCCTTACTTTAAAGATAGGAATATTTTATGTGATTAGTGATGGATTTGCTATGTATTACCAATGAATAGAGCTTAACATGCAAGATGAGCTATGCCCTTCACTATGGCTTGAACAAGTCTGATGATAGGTTTTAGTACCAAATATGTAGCTAAGGGTACCAAATATGTAGCAAATATGACTGTTCGTCTGAGTGCTACAGTCCATATATATCACCTTAGTTAAGACACTTTTACTATGGAGACTCCAGTATTCTCTTCCATAAAATAGTTTGACTAAGTGCAATGAGGGTATTTTCCAGTATGAACATTTTGCTCTTCTATAGTTTATTGATTTAAAACCATCACCTATGAATTACGTTACCAGAATGATTTCCTGTTTTGCTGCCTTATTGCTATTGTTCCCCACCACTAATCAGACTAGTGGTGGACGTTTTCCCAAAGTCTGTGCGGTCATCTGTGGCCAACACAGAGCTAACTTGCTCTTGAGACAATCAATATATAAATGCCACTGTCATCTGTGAAGGATAGAATGATGAAGGAGTTGGAGACTTTGGTAGTCACCACCGACTGTCTACGGGCTAGGAAGATTGTTACAGAGAGATCCAGGGCAGCAAGTATGCAAGACAGATACACATGTTTTTGAGGATGCAGCTAGAGATGATCCATGAAACAAGAAGCATGTTCAGGATAGCTTTATCTCTGTCCTGATCCCAGTTCCAGTTCCCAGAGGCTCAGCTATATTTAATATTTGTCCTTGGACAACTGGGCATTTCCTGCTGTTTCTTACCATTTCTCCTTCCTCTTACTACCTTCAGTAGATTTCTCCCCTGTGGCAATCCCAAATGGTTGAAGTAGAACGTAGAAACTTTACAGTAACCAATAGGGCAACACTAAAAATAGAAACTGGGTAAGAAGAATAAGCAGAATTGTGCCATATTGTGAAAGGGTGCATATGGTAAATTATAGTGCTAACTCTGTCCCAAAATAGCTCAGTGACCTTATCCAAGGTACTTGTCACTACCAGGTTTGTCTGTAATGGGAATGGTGCAGTCTCAGAGGGATAGTATAATGAAAAATGAAAAGACTGTAGTTGTAAGAATGCCTTGAAAAGGTAATAAGGCATGTCAGTGAGAATCACCTTGTAGCAGATATTTGGAAGCTGCAAACTTTGAGAGCCAGGAAGAGAATAAAATGGTAAAACTTGACTAAGTGGCCAAGTTTGTAAAAGTTCTTTTCATTGTAAACTAAGTACACTGTAAACTTTCGACTTTTAATTTCCATAGCAAACAAAAGCTCTCATGAAGTGAGCATCCCTAGGTTCATGGGCTCTGAGGTTAGCTCTTTGAGCCAGTCCTGGAGACAGGGATTTTTCTGGAATGTGCGGGTTTTGAGTAACTCAGGCCTGGAGAGCCGGGCCCTACCTGTCCACCTGTCTGTTAGTATGGTCCTGGGAGCTAGTCCTTGTGAATGTTACGTTGTTGAGTCTCTGAGTTTCATTATCTCCTTTTAAGGAATATTGAATTATGTCCTACCGTTCATACTTGGGGGATCTACTTGTGTCTAAACTTTCTGAGAGTGGATCTAGAGCAACCTCACTGGAGGCCTAGTTTAGCTACTTGCTCTGAAGGTGTGATGTGAATTGGAACGTCTCATGAGCACTCTAGGTATCTGATGAAGTCCCTACACTTGGGCAGGTTGGAATGTGATTGTCTTTCAGTCCTTCATGAATTCTGAAAGTTGCTCAGTGTGCAACTTCACCACTGATACTCTCCTTTGGGCATTCTTTCCTTTTCTAATTGTTCTTTGCCTAGGCCCATGAAGTCTCACCCTCTGTGTAAATGTACCACTATTTAGCTAATGACTCAAGAAGACCCATGTGTGAATTTCTAGAGCTCTCTTTTCTGTCTTGCATTTTGGCCTGCATTTTCCAACCACCTTATTTTCCTTAAATTTTCAACTTTTTCTTCTCACCTCCTTGAGGCTGTTCTGTTCTTCTCAGGTTCCCTCTCTGCCTCACAATCTGGAAAGCATTTCTGGGCAGAAACTTAAATGATCATATTGCCAGTCTAATTCGTTTCTCTTCAGGAAGCTTGGTCATGAAGTGCCTGTTTAATTTTTTTTTAAAAAGTTGTTTCATATATTTCTATTTCATTTTCTAGTTAATTACAGTGGAAAAGATAATCTTGTACCAGTTACTCTGCATGGTTGGAAGTAGGACTTTTTTCTAAGGTATTTTTTATGTAATAGTTAAGACCAGAGATTTGAGAATCAGACACATG
This sequence comes from Dolichotis patagonum, assembly GCA_004027295.1. Taxonomy (NCBI): domain Eukaryota; kingdom Metazoa; phylum Chordata; class Mammalia; order Rodentia; family Caviidae; genus Dolichotis; species Dolichotis patagonum. The sequence goes on from PVJX010004181.1 coordinate 25,560, forward strand.
GAGTTCAAATTGGGACTCTGGTATTTGCTATCTTTTGATGTTAGACAGTTATAATGTTTAATTAACATATCTTTCTTAGCAGTTTTACTGGTAAGATGGATGTACTAATAAATATCCGACTCATAGGATTTTATAGGCATTGTTTGTGATAGAGCAGCAAACTGCTTAGTAAAACTCCAGACACATATTAAGGCTCATTCGTGGATAATGGTGATGATGATAATGATGTTATGATGATGGAGGCAGTGATGCTATTGATGTTGGTCATATTTGGCTGTCTGTATTTTCACTGGGGATATCACATGGGAAAAATGCTTTTCTTAGGTTAGTAAATGTTAACTAATGTTTAATTGTCAGGAGTGTAGAAGGATCAAGGAGAACATAGACACATTTTGTTTTCATTACTTGCAGATCTGTTACAGGCTCCCAGGAGTAGTAGCCAAAAGAGTTGGTGCTTGTTCTGAAACTGCTCAGATAACTTTCAGGGATACAAAGCTCCTAATGTCTCTTTCAACATGCCTGTAAAAGTCAACTTGACTACTGTAGCTCTTTACTGTTTTACTAATATCTGGTATATCCACAGATGTTTTTATTTATTTTTAGCTTTTGGTATACCTGTTATATTTCATAATTTAAAAAGTCTGTCTTCCTCAACTAGTCCTGCTATGTATATTTTTAAAATATTGAATTAATCATACAAGTTGCAATATGTTGTATAGCATAGATCCTTCTCAGGTAAAGCTTTAAAATACATGGAATATTACCGTGCACTCTCAGTGTTCTAATACGTATATTTAAACTATACCATATATATAAAATGTTGAGTTAAACAAGCAGTTTATCAGAGGTCCTACTCAGGTAGAGGTTTGAAATAAATAGAATATTATCTGTGTGTGTGTGTGTGTGTGTGTGTGTGTGTGTGTGTGTAAAGAAACGGAAACAGATAAGGGTATAAAATGGTCTTAAATTGAATCTATGATATTTTTATTTTTGAAAAAATTGTGTCAGATAGTCTGAATAACATTTTAAAATTTGGATAGTGTATATATGGGTTATGTTAGAGTTTTCTCTATGTTTTTCTATATGTTGATATATAATTTAATGACAAATACAGTAATAACCAAGTTGGGGATGAATTGCAACTTTTGGCTTTAGTAGTATAATTCCTGTTATGTTAGTATCAAGCCTTTTTGGGAATATTTTCAGGTATGACAGTATATTGCATGGTGTCTCACTGTGAAACAGCCTTAAAATACAAAGTTGTGCTTAGAGGATAAGAACACTTCTATATATATTTGCAATAGTTTTTACTTGGCTGTTGATCTACTTGAGTTTGAATGTTGGCGATTGGGGTACAGGGACTTTTTCATAGACCAGCCTATGCTCTTGTGTCTGATCTGTTCCGCTTTGAGCCATTCAGATTTTATTTTTTTAAATTTTATTTAAAGAGAAAACAAAACAAACCAAAACAAAACAGAAAAAAGGGTAGCAACAATACAGAATTCCAAGGAAAAAAAGGAAAGAACAAAAAAAACACTAAGAAATCATTACTTGATAACTTACATACTGTCATCTAGGAAATAGTTGTTCAAGTTACAACATTAAAACATACACATTCAAACAATCAGACTGTTAACAGTTCTGCTCCATGATCTAACAAAAACAGTAATATGGTTATTCATCTTACACACTTAACCATACATGCAGTTATATCCTTTAGAACACTTTCTTTTCCTCTCTTTTTTACAGTAGCAATTACACATTTTGGGTTTTATTACTCCTATAGTTCTTATTACTTTTTACACTAGAGATACAATGTGATATTTATAAATATGATTCTTATTTATTTCACTAATGAGGATAGTCTCAAGTTGACTCCATTTCCCTATAAAGGCCTCAAGATCATCCTTCTTCATAGCTGAGTAATATTCCATTGTATAAAAATACCACATCTTTTCCATCTACTCTGCAGTTGATGGACATCTTGGTTGTTTCCAAGATTTAGCTATTACAAATTGTGCTGCTATGAACATGGATGCACATATATCACTGTGACATGACCTTTTCAGTTTTTCTGGGAAAATAAATACCCAGGAGGGAAAGAGCTGAGTTGAATGGGGCTTCCAATCCTACTCTTCTGAGAATTCTTCATACTGATTTCCATAGTTCAGATTTTAAACCCTGCAAATGACTTCTCTGAATTGTTAGGACAAAGTGCATAAAACTAATCAAGACCTGTCCCCTTCTTGCTCCTCCCACCATTGTCTTCTCTCTGCTTTCTTTTTTTTTTTTTCTTCCCACTTTTGGTCATCTAACCACACTAGACTTCTTATTCTTTGCCTTCTGTTTACTCTTAGACATCTTATTCATTCCCTTGCTTTCATTCCGGTTGTTGATTTCCTTAGTCATCTATGACTCCCACCATGTTCACTCAGTTTTTCTAGCAGATTCTTACACATGCATCAGAGTTAGCTTCATCAGCCCAGTGGCGCCATATAAATTCCCTTGCTATAAACCTTTCACAGTTCTCCTTTATCAGTGCTTCTATCCTTGTCATTATTTCATACCCTTCTCTAGTTCACATTTTAAACTCTAGTAGAGAGAAATCATGTTTAATTCCATTTTTTTCCATACCTATGTAGCACTTTAGGTCCTAAATATTTGTCAAGTGACTACATGAATGTAGTACATGTTGGACTTTTGATTCACGTATTCACACTAAATGTTTAAATTTTTAATGGACAACACAGGTTTGAAATAATATTTTTATAAATATTTGTATGAATACTTTCATTAATTACTCAGAGGCTTTGGAATCAGTGTGGTATTTTATGATGAGGGATGTAAGGAATTTACTTGCAACAGAAGCAACATTAGATCCATGGCATTAGTATAGTAGTTTTCTTTTTTAAATTTTATAATTAAAATCATGGTTGCAAGTATACATGCTTAGAGAACAATATCAAAGGAGACTGTAGTGTTTAAAACAAAAGCAGCACTGTTCCTCAATCCCACCTGATAGGTTAAAATTTTGGTAAAATTCATTTGCTAGAAACAATATGATTTTAGGAAAAGCAACTGTGTTTGGTGAGAGTAGGATGGGAATAAAGACTCACATGAAAGTAACTTTTAAAGTCATGATTCATTTTTAAAAATGTGCTATCCAGAGGGCTCAGTGTTTTTTCTCTTGTTAGCTGCATTTCCTATAACCTTTTCCCTCAAAGCCCATCCTAAGCCCCTGTATTTCCCTGATTCTAAAGACAGTATTGGCAAAGTGGTGCTAATTTAAGCCACACTAAATGTCTAAATGCAGCACTGGGAAAAATGAAGTTCAGAAGTTCAGAATTTGGAAGTGCTTAAACTAGGAGAATCTTTTTGCTGTGGTTGCATGTCTGGTTCTAGAAGCTGGAAGCTTCTTTTGGGCAGGCATTGTTCCATCGTAACAGATGGACTGCAGTGTAGCTGGACCAGAGAGTGATGCCTGAGCATGGGCTTGCCCAAGAATCAGAATACTTCTCAAAGTATCCCTTTTCCTGATGATTGCCATGTCCTTTCACCTGGAACTTTCTGGGTTGGAAGAGTGAACTCAAACAACCAGAAGACAAATCTGTAGAGCTGTGCTGTCTTGTATGGCTATACTAGCCACATGTGACAAATTGAACCCTTGAAATGGGCCTAGCCCTAATTGGTTTGTGTTGCAAAGTGTGAAATGCATACCATATTTCATAGATTTGACATGTAAAAATTATAAAATACCTGCTTGATAATCTTAGATATGGATCAATGTTTAAATAATATTTGGGGCTTATTGTGTTAAATATTACAGTTGATTTTACCTATTTTGTTTTGTTTTTTCTTTTTAACTGGCTCCTAGAAAATTTAGGTATATCCATGTAGTTCCTTTTATATTTCTATTGGGCAGTGCTGCTTTAGAGAGGATCATTATCAGAAAAGCATGCAGAATTTTTTCCAAGTTGCGCTTTGATTTTGAGTATTTACTTTAAAAAAGTCAAATCAGAGCTGGGATTAAAACTTTCAAATTTGTAAGTTAGTATTTTACTATCTTGCAATTTAAATGTAGCAATAAAAACAAGAGCAGAATTTTTTTCAGCTATAGAAATTTCTAGAAACTAAAAGCTTTGCAGAGCTAAAAATTCATTCTCATTGTTTTATTTTGATGCTCTATTTTAAGTTTCTTCCAGGATGAAAATGTTCAGTCTCTTTTGGGTTATGATGGCCTGGTAAAACTTCTTTGTGAACCTAGGAGATGTGATAGAATTGGCACAGGAGAAAATTAATTTGGTTGGGATCCATGAATGGAACAGAGGCAATGTGCAGCCCTTGCAAAGCCTGTTATAATCAATCATTTTAGAAGTTTTGCTATGGTCCTGGGCTGCCCAGTACTTTATATACTTTGGGCAATATCATGTCATTCCTTCCTGTAGAATCCTGTTCTTGTGCTGGAAGAAAAAAAAGCATAAGCAGAAATAGAATGTGTAATTATAGACTACATCTACACATATGAAGTTATTTGGCATTTTATGTTTCTATGTTTAGGATTATGTATGTGTGTGTGTGTGTGTGTGTGTGTGTGCATGCACGTGTGTGTTTGTGTTTTCTGGGAAAAAAGTTAAATGAGGTTTTCCACAACCTTTTTTTTTTCTTTCAGTCACAGTTGTAGGATATTTTCTAATCCCACATTTTCTACTAATTTGAGTTTGAACTCATAGCAATAAGGTACTTTCTTATTGAAGGTTAGTCAAAAAGAGGGACCTTTTAATTCTGTCAGTCACGTGATGCTGGATGTTATAAAATTATAAAAAAACAAGCAGTTCATTTCTGTTCCTTTTAATCACCTGACTTTTGGCTGCTTCATTTCTTAACCATCACTAAAGCTGAGAATTCAGAATGTAGTTCGATGCTCAGTGTAGAAAATGCATTCCTGGGCACACACACTAAATGGGTTATAAATAGCATCTGCCCTGACAATGCTGGAATTTTCTCAGCTTCTGGAGACATTGAAGCCTTTGTTTTGTGGGTCGCTATCCCCTCCCCCCAAGGTTGAGTCATAAAGCCTGAAAAACTAATGAGGTTGCTGAAACTTAAAATCTAATTGGTAGGATATATGGGAAACAATGAGAGATGACAGAAACCATAAGCTGCGACTCAAGGCAGCTTCACTATCGTGGTTCTGCGAGCTGCTCATTTTGCATTTTGTTGTTCTGAGCCCTTGAATTTATTTTTCTCCTTTAATGGGATCAAATGAAACCTATATTAAAAAATAATTAACTGTATAGATATAAAGGTTAGTGTTGGGATCCTGATTGCTTCCTTTTGAATAAGAAAAAAAAAAATCTATCCACAAAACCAAAATTATGAGCCTGATTTTCTTGGTAGTATTTCTTTCTCTCCTCTTTATCTTTCAGAAAATTATTTTGGCCTAACTTCTCAGTTTGTATATGGGAGTTTACCATAGGGATTGGCAAATCATAATCCACATCTGGTCTGTCCTCTGTTCATGGATGGCTCTAAGGATGAATTTTACATATACTATTTTTCACAAGCATTTAAACTATAAAATAACCAAGAAACAATAGCATCGGTAAAGATCTTGTGTCCTCAGTAAGCTGGAAGAATATACTGCTGTCTGTATCAAGCTTGCAGAATTCTGGTGTACAAAGTGCTTTTGGTACGGACCACCTGCTGTTAGATATAGTAAATATACAGTTCCTTTCTTGGATTTTCTTAATTCACCAAGACATATTTCTTGTTCCTTATCTGGTACTATCATAGGTATTGGAGAAATAAAGTTTAAAAAGTGATACACTGATCATTGATACTGTCACAGAATTAATATTATGGTAGAGGGAAAAAAAAATACAGAGCAGACCTCATCAAGCCAAAGAGAAAGAAGAAACTGAAACATTAAGTCTGGGGGAGGCAGACCATCTGAGTGTGGGAAAGCAAGTAACAGAGGGGGTTCTGTGTGTCTCAGCCCTTCTTCCCTCTTTGCACTGTGCTGTGGAATGGTGACTAAGTCATTTTTCCAGTGTTTGAATTCAGCCACCCACCCACAAACAGAACACTTCTTTGCTTTTTCTGGTCATTTCCTCATTTTCTGTTTTATTTCTTTTCCTAAGTGGCTCTTGGCTTTTACTGAAATTCATTATTCATGGCCAATTTATTGAGTACTTTAAATCAGTGCCTACAGTTATGTTTATTTCCATTCTTTTTCCCATCAGTCTTTCTGTGTCTTTATACGTAAGACTTGTTGCTTGTCTGTACCATATTGTTGTGTGCTGAGCCTTACTTAGTTTTTGTCTTGGTCAGCTCAGGCTGCTATAACAAAATAACACAGACTGGGTGGATTAAACAACAGATTATTTGTCTGTCATAGTTCTAATGGCTGGGAAGTACCAGATTGAAGTGCTGGCAGATCTGGTTACCAGGAAGGTGCTCCTCCTAGTTTGCAGTTGATCACCTTCTTGCTGTGTTCTCACATTACCCTTCCTGCTTAAGAGCACATCTCTGTCTTCTTCCAGGAGGACACTAATCCCATCCCGAGGACTTCACTCTCATGACCTTGTGTAAAATTAATTGCCCCTAATGGCCTCCCCACCACATGCCTTCAACCAGTGAAGATGAATAACCTATGAATGGGGCAGTGGCACAGATATTTAGCCCATAGCAGCCCTTATGTTTTTTTTTTCTCTTATATAAACATGAATTTTGGTGTATTTCATTTAGTTTCAGAGTCTTTCCCTAGACCTCATATTTTCTAAAAGCCAGCATTTTATGATTGGCTTGAAAGTGAGTTAAGAGACAAATATTTGCTTATTTCTGTTATTTTGGATCTTTTCTGATGTTAGAATCCTTTGTAATCCTAAGCAGGATTACTGCTTTCCTCAGTATGTCTAGTAGTTGACTGTGATTACTTTCATGATCCAAAATTTGTCCTCTACTCTGTGTTTCAGTTAGCAGAACCAGAGTGTGGACAAAAGGCCACAACTGACACATTCTGAATATATGCAAGCCTGAAATAATCCTATTACAAAACACTTAACCACATTCATAGAAATGGCGAAGCAAAGGTCAAATTTGGGCAACATTATTTATGGCTCAGTTAGAGATTTGATATTTAAAGACTGTCCACATTTGTCAGAAGACTGGTAATGTCAGTGTCTGGGAACCATCCATAGAATGATTTAGTATGAATTCAGAATACAGTAAAAAGAAGACCATTTGTTTCAGTCCCAGGAAACAAAGGCCCTGTGCTAGACTCAGAGGCAGTTCTAGTATTCTTGCTGCTCCTAGACTTGTTTACATCTCTCCAAGGGAGTTGTCTTCCTGGTCAGTGTCATCATCAGTAACCACTTTAGTTCCTATCAGAACATGTTGATTTCTTTGGGATGCGTGCATGGTGTCAGGTTTCTAGAATCTATTGCAGTTGCTTGCAAGAAGGTCTATCAAGGTTATCAATTTATTGCCTTTCAGGTTCAGATTCATCCTTTACTGTCTGCTTCATGAAAATGGATCTGGACTCTTTAAATTAGCATGATACTAACCTTTGTCCAGAGAAAGAATCAGAGGAACATCACTACAGGAAGTGTTCGTCTCCTGAAATCTAATGTGTACAGTTTCCTGGCTTCTGCAGCATTCATACCTTCTCCACAACTTGGCACCTGCAGTGTTGGAGATGTTTCCAGTGTTTGTTGCAGTGTATGCGTCTTCTCCATCACCTGGATTCTGTAGTGTGCACAGCTTTCCCAGTAGCAACTTCCCCTAGTGTTTTGGATCTTCTGGTAGCAGGCCCCAGAAGTGCATGGTGGCCAGAGCTGGACCAATAATTCAGCAGCTGGCCTTCCTTGGGCTGTTTTATAGAAGGGAGCCTCTGTAGAGATACCTTTCTGTACACAGCAGTCCCTGGCAGACTAGAGATGGCGTCCAATAAAGTCCACAGGTGAAGAAACATCACCACAGCTTCTCTCCCTGCCAGCAGTGAGCCACTGGGGTTTCAGCCTGGGGAAGATGGTTTTCCTTAGGCACCTTATGTCAGAACTAGGAGTAGTGGCTACTACTTATATCTGCCATTCCTATGTTCTTTAAGGGTCTTTAAGGCTCTCTTTACTTCTTACTAGCTAATCTTCTGTTCATGGTGGTAATTTCATATGTTAATTTTGCCCTTTGCAAACTACTGTGTGCTTCTCCTCTAGAGTGGACCCTAATGTAGAGTTCTAGCAATGGAATTAGATTCTGTGCTCACATTATCTTCTGTTCCTGTAACAAGTACCTGAGGTAAATCACAGTTTTGGAGGTTCGAGTCCCAGACTGACTGGCTCCATTGCTTTGAGCCGGTGGCAGCACTTCAGGTCAGGAACAAAGTGCTCATCTCATTGCTGGGCACAAGAGAGAAGGAAGAGATTGGGATTCCACGGTACCCTTTGGAAGGCATGAACCCAGTGACCTTCCCCTAGACTCCACTTTTTATTTTCCACCACTGCTTATTAGCACCACCTTTCAAACAAGCCTTTAAGACACAGGCATTTGGAGACCATGTATGCACCAGAGTATTGCACATTGCAAAGTAAGTAAAGGGGGACCTGGTGGATTGGTTCAAGTGAGCATGAAATAAAAATACATGTTCTGTGATATATTTCAAAAAATCAATCTTAGAAAAATACTAAAAGTTTGTAGGTGTCTGTAGAGGCAGAGGGAGATAGCGCTTCTGATGAGCTTTTTCAAGTAAAAAATTCACAAACATTGCCTGGCAGATTGACCATTCTGTTTTGTGTGGGAGCATCAGGAGCTGTGAAGAAGATGCAGTTGATGAGTGGCCTTTCAGTTTCCGGGGACAGTCCACAGAGCTGTAATATCTACTCAGATGATCATAAATTGATTAAAGGGCCATGTCAAGCGTTGTTTCCTTGTACCCTTGCATCTTGCGATAGGACTGCAAGCAGTTGCTCTCTTGTTCCTGCGGCAGTATGACACAGGCAAGTGTAAGTCTGAAAAAAGAAGAGATCCTAATGAGCCACTTTGAGGATTATCTGGTCTGATCCTTTCATTTTTGAGATGGGGAAAGTGACTACAGGTGAGGTTGAGTGCCTTGCTCTTAAGAGTACGTGCCTGTTAGAGAACAGGAAAATGCAACAAAACAGGTTTTTTACTTCTAGCTGGTTACTTCACCCTGACTCAAATCTCTCCACTGTTTTATCTCTATGATTTAATTTCTTAATGCTTGTACTTAAGATTTACAAGGTTGGGAAAATATAGTATGTGTTTTATTAAGGACTATTTGAGTTTCTGTACATTACAACCGTAGATTGGGAAATGTCTTATATAATAACTATATCACTTGTAGTATAAAATATTTTATTGAATGTAATATATGCAGAGAAAATGCACATATGGTAGGTGGACAGTGTGATTAATATTTTTCTAAACTGGACTCTGATTCACCAATTCCTGGATCAATTCATTAAACATTTTTCTGTACCCTAGATGCTCCCTTCCTGTGTCCTTTCCTTGCTCTCTCTCTTAAGATTAACCATCATCTTGACTCCAAACACTGCAGGTTAGTTTTGCCAGTTAGCTTTGCTGTATTACCAAAGAACTCTTTCAAATTTTAGCTGCTTATAAAAATCACACTGACAGTTGTTCTGATTCCTATCCTTTTTCTTCTGAAATGAAGGCTTGTGGAGTAGGATTTATTTGGGATGTATATGTCTTGAGTTGAAGGAAAGAGGAAATGGTGGAACCACAGTGCGCTGTTAGAATTTCTGTGGGGAAGTGACAGAGGTCACTTATAACTCACATTTGTTTGGGCCCAAGACATCAGAAGCCAGGAGTATTATCAACAGGGATGGAAATATAAACCTCTCAGAGGGAACAATCTGTGGGAGGGGACTTGGCCTGTAGGCTGGCAAGTCATGCTTTAGATATTCCTGTAGAATTGGTGAATATGATCTTTGGGATATAATACCCAATGTTTTAGTTTGTCTGTTTTATTCAGGAGCTTAATGTTGTTTTGTTTTGTTTTGTTTTGTTTTGTTTTCAAACCTTCCCCTCAGTTTAGGTCAAACCCATGAACAAGAGGTTGACAAGATGTATACAGGATAGGAGACCAAGGTTGTAAGTCAGCGACCCAGGCCCCTGATGATTTCCTGCTTATTATTAGGCAGCACATAATAAAGGAGGAATGAATTTTGTACTTTAGTAAATATTCATTCTATCTTTCAGATGATGGAATGGAAGCTCTGTGAAACTTTAAAATGGTAGTCTTAAGTCCTGCCTCCAGAAAATTCATGTATAAATGCAATCAAGAATGTCTTTGCCTTTGTGTACAGTTGGCTCCTAGCTGTGACTGCCGGTCTGGGTGCCAGCTAGTAAGCAAATCAGTCAGTGTGGACACCATGTGCAGCCTTAAGCGTGCTTTTCCTCTGGAATGTGTGTTTGGTTGGGCTTTGAGGGAAATCATTAACTCACCTCGGCTTAAGGAGCTTTGACTAGAGATTTCAGGATTATGTGTATACAGTTTCAAAGGTTGAATTTTACGATGAAGAATAGTTTAAGAAGATTAGCTAGCATCCTTCATTAATCTGGAGCTCTTTTAATAATAAAAAAGGACAACCTGTTTTCATCTTAGTAATGTCAATTTTGTTGAGAGGTGATATTTAGTCAAATTTATCTAATTTGTATAGGTTAACATTCATGAAGATAGTGTTAAAACTGACTTGAGATAATGAAAACACTTGTTACCTAAGTATACATTGTTTTACTAACTTTCCAAAAAAACTACATACTGTATGCAGCAAATATGTTTCTGTAGAACTATAGACACATATAGAAGGTGAATACATACTGATTATATTCTAGAAATAGATTAATGTAAAACCACAGTGGTATTTAGATACATAAAGTGAATTTGATTATAATTCTACTCAATGCACAGTCTCTTATACAATGAACAATTTGACTCTGTTTAAATCGTCTGATAATTTGAAGTGAGACGTAGTCATGTATTAACATTTTTGGAGTTGCTTTAAGAATCATGGACTTGTTAATTTTATTCATTGATGGTTTACATAAATATTGGACAGAAAGTTAACAGTTTGCAGAACAATCTGAAATGCAAATAAGTATCCGAATTGAATAACAGTCTCCTCTGTGTGTGCCTGTGTGTGTGTGTGTGTGTGTGTGTGTGTATGGGAGAGAGAGAGACAGAGACAGAGACAGAGACAGAGACAGAGAGAGTGAGACTCCTGAAGGTGTGGTGACCATAGGCTGGATGTTTTATTAACTATGTGTTGCTGGTCTGAAATAGGAACAGATGTTGAGAGTGTTTGGAAACATAACCATCAGAATAATTTTAGGCCTTTAAATCTAATAATGTGAATTTAGAGTTGCATATTTGTGAAACTGTGTTTTCATTTCATTTGTCTAAGAATTCACTTTTATTTTATTTTGTGAGGGTGTCAGTATGTGATGGTTTTGGAGTCAAACTATTGCCACAGGTGGTTTGAGACGCTTTGGTGAGAAATTGCATTATTGTAACAGACTGCGCTTTTAAAATCTGTGTCCCCTAACATTTGACCTGTCTCTTAATCTTTTCAATATAACTATTCTGTCTGTTTAATTTGACACTTTGATCTGTTGATTTCTTAGACCATTTTGCTGAGTTCTGTGGATTTATTCATGCATACATTACTTATTGTGCATCTACTTTGTGCTGGACACTGTTCAAAGCACTGAGAGTTTGGCATTAACAAAATGAATAATCCCTGCACTATTTTAGTTAATATGAAAAGAACTCAAAGATATGTATGTATACACGCAGAAACTACTAGGTGATAGGTTGGTGCCAAGTGTCAGTTGGACTTGGATTACTAACGCATGCATTCTTACACCTTATGGATGTTAAGAATTTTATTGATGTGGTCTTGTACCCGAACCCTATGGGTAAGTCCCAGGTGACGAGTGTGGGTGATCTCACTTGGAGCCACTGATGCTCAAGGATGGCCCTTCCAGTGTGCTGGTGACAGGAGAAGGAAAAGAGCCTCAGATATTAGAGAAACTTTGGCATTCATTGCTTCAAATCGCTGTTCCCTTTAGGGGTGCCATAGAAGAGAGAGTTAGATCCACTGTGCTTCTTTGCTTTAGCGGGAGGGACTATGATCTGCAGGACAAAGTCCCGATCCTGTGAGTCTAGGATGGAATGCTGGGGAGGTGTTAATCCTCTGAACTTAGAGCAACATTCTGTGCATGCATACTTTTCATAGGTGGTGGTCACTGGCTTTCATCTACAAAAGGTTCATGACCTGCAAAGCCAGAGAATTATGGGTGATGAGCCTTCGGCGATGTGGCCCGTTAGTCAGTGTGGTTTTATCTCTTGTTTTCCTGCTTCTCCTTCCCTGTTTGGTTATACTGACCTTCTTACTTTTGCCTCATGTGGTCCCAGCTGGATGTTCTCTGCCTGGGATGAGCCGCTTCCCACTCCAGAGTGCATCTCATGGCCCCCTGTAAGCCTTTGCTCACCCTCCGTGTCTGCCGTGCCTTTATGCATTCCTCTCTTGCTCTGGTTTGGCCCTTTGGTGTTTCTTGCTTTGCTTTGCATTTGCCCGTAGCACTTGCTACCCTTAACAGTTTACATAGCTTATGTATCAAATTTACTATTTATGTTTCCCTCCCTTCCTGATGGTTCATAAAAGTAGAATTTTTTGTTTGTTGCTTTGTTCACTTCTGTGAGCCCAGCACCACGAACGCTGTCTAGCATAGTGGATGCTCTGTATTTGTTCAGTGAATGAATATGAGATTCTGTCTCTTCATTTTACAGTGTGTAATTATGCCTTAAGTTTGGCCAATTTAGGCAAGATTTCTCGTATGCTCCGTATTTATTTCATCCCACTGCTTATGGTCTCATGAATGTAAGGTCTTATGTCACCATAGATTGGCTTTTAGTGTATCTGTTTATTTTTCTTTCCAGTTTTCAAATGTTCTCAGGAGGCATTTTCATGTTTTTCTGTTATTTTCCCTGTCTGAGTTTATCCTGCACCTTTAGACGACTCCCCACTTTGTCTTCTGTGCAGTCGGAGTAATGATGCACGACTGTGCAGGGTTACTGTGAGGGCCAGATGAAGTGATGCTGTAAAGTGGCTGCACCAAGCCTGGCATAAATACTGGTTGCAATAATGCTGATGAACAGTAAGTATCTTACAGTTCAGCATAATGTCTGGCATGAGGTAGGCACGGAGTAAATAGCAGCTGTTAACAATTATTGTGTCTTCCCTGTTATTACATCACTAATGATATGGGTCCAGATAATCACAAGAGGGTAGGTCATTAGCAGAAAATTCTGGAGAAGATTAAGGGTTGGCTTGCTTTTCTTTTTTCTCATCCTCTTCCCTTTCTGTGCCAGGATAAACAGGTTCTCTCCACTTGGCATGGAAGAGAAGACCTTTCACATTTAAAACCCATTCTTTGCTGTGTTCTATGATGTTGGCTGCTCCATCATTGTAATATTTACTCTTTTTTTCAACTTTCTGTTGAGTAATAACATTAGATAACTTGTCTGGGTCTTTGAGATGTAGTTCCCACATACATACTTTATAAAAATCCCCATTTCTGGTAAAAGTTTCATTTTTGTGGAGGGCATTTCAAGGAGATGACATTGTGAATTTCTGAATAGCTGGGTTATTTGCTTGTGTTCTTTTACCCTCGGTACCAGGTTTATAAAATTCCTTTGATTTGAATCTCACAATTAATCAACAAATATTTAAAAAAATTATATATATATATATGTATAGAGAGAGAGAGAGAGAGAGAGAGAGAGAGGGAGGGAGAAAAGCAGAATGACATGGTGAAAGACAATCTGGAGGAGTTAATATGGGAGCACTGCATACTTGGAGGGAGTGCTATAAAACCAACAGAAACAGAATGCATTATGGAAATGGGCAAGAGGCAGAGTAGAACAGTGGTACAGGAGTGGAAGCTGGGTGGTGTTCAAGGTATACATATCCCCGGCTTTCCATGGTGCAGCCAGTCTCCCAAAGCAGATGTTCCAATATATGCTTCTATTGGTAGTGACTGAGTGTTCTGGTTGCTCCTTGATCTTGCCAACCCTGTGGGCTATTGTTCCCTAACAAATCACGCTAAAAGTTACCAAGTGAATATAATACCTGTTACTTTATTGTCTCTTGTGGTTTCTGTGGATCAGGCATTCTGTTTTCTTTTTCTTTTTTTTTTTTTTTTTTTTTTTTAAGAGACAGGGTCTTCATATGCAGTACAAACTGGCCTGAAACTGATCCTTCTGCCTCAGCTTCTCTAGTGCTGGAATTACAAGTGTGCACCACCATGCCCTGGTCAGGATCAGGCATTCTGGATTGGGCAATTCGGGCTCCAGATTTCTCATGAAGATGTAGACTGATGGTGATTTCCAGACTTTCAAAAGGAGGAATCTGTTGGTGACCTCTGTGTGTCATTTTCTCTATCACAAGGGACAAACCTGGGTTAGGCTAAGGTAAAAGAGGCCTCTTAGCCAAGATCATGCAAGTTCTGATCCTTCCAAGGAATTAAATGAATATTTATTGAGCATTCACTGTGCAAGGTGTTCTGTGTTTTTTTGGCTTATTTTCTTTAATATGATCTATTCTTCAGGAAGCTACCTAAATAGGCTACCAAATTTCTGCACTTTCCTTTTTAGTTTCATTTTACTCCCATACATGCTCTTCCTAGCTATCCCCTATCTTACACTTCTTACATTTATTTGTTCCCTGTTCAGTTGCCTTCCCACAGCTTCTGACTCTAAACTGAAGGACCATGACAGCCTGTCACACGTCTTGAGCACTATTGTGCACTCAATAGGGTTGTCACGTAAAACCTGGAGACTCAGTGACATTCGAACTATATAAATCAAAGTCAGTGATATTTTAGGATAATTGTATATGGGACTTTAAAAAAATGAGACTGTTGAAAATATAAATATATTCCAAATATGAAATATGAAATATGAAATATTTGGAAATATTGAAATATTGAAATATTTACTCTGAAATATTATTCATGGTTTTTGAAATTCTCACTGGATAGCTGGTCTATTTTCTAAATCTGGTAACTCTAGTACGTGGTATTTAGCAGAACATGTAGCCCAACATAGGAGTTAATACATATTTGAATGTATGACACAGCAAATAGTTGAAAGAGCTTCTTTCTCTTGAGTAATTTTTTGAGGTGAATATTACTATATTGCAGATAGGATGTTCAAATAATCCAACTGGCTTGTTCATGGGGCCCAGCCATTTAGTACACCATGTAGGTGAGAGTCCAATTTTGAAAGCTACTCTTTATGGCTTTCAGTTATCTTTCTATTCTTTATATCGCGATACCTCAGTTACAAGGTATTTCCTCCTCTTTGCAGTCAGATTTCTCAATTGTGTAACAGAAAGCTGACCCTTCACTAGAATAAGCTGAAAGAGAATTTATGAACAGATTCTTGGGAGCTCAGGATCCCTGGGAAGCCAGAGGACCTGGGCAGAGAAGTGATGAGGGAGCTGTGCACCATGGTGTAATCGCACGCAGTAGACCACACAGCCAAGGCCTCGAGGCTTTCGGGCTATAGCAACTCTTCCTGCTCCTGTTCTTCTGGGCCAGGCGTAAACCTGACTGGTAGAAGCGGGCGCTCATGTGCTCAGTCTAGCTGCAGAGAGTCTGGGAAGGTGAACTTTTAGCTTCTAAAGTCAAAACTATTTCTATTCCCTTTTAAATTTGTGAAAAGAGAGTTCATCAAACACAGAAGTGTTTCAAAAGATTCTGGCTAGCCTAAAAGATGATGATGTGTATCCACCCACACCAGTGTGGGACTTTGGGATAGTGCCTTCTAATTTGTTTTTAAATAGGACATTGGTTTCTTCCTCATTTGAAAACTGAAATTGTGTTTGTTTTAATTTTTAAAATGTGTCTGTACTCTACTGAGTCTGTATTCGCAAGAGGCACTCAGTACATGAACAAGTAAAAGCTTGGTTCTATGTAGTGAGTTACAACAGGGGACTTTAATTCTACCCACGTATATTTTCAAATATTTCCCATCGTGGACATTTGTAATAAAAACAAAGATTTCAAAGCTTAACTCCCAGCTCAACTGGGAGAAAACTATAGGTCAGAAATCCTTTATCTACAGTTACGAAATGGAAAAATGTCAATATTGAAGGATATGTATTTTTTTTTTTTGATTCCTCATTTGGCAGAATTGCTTGACCTGAAATGATACAAGGCTATTTATAGTCATTATTATTCTACTTAATTGAATATTCATTTTTCCAGCAGAAATATCCATCACTTGATTACGAGCTATTGCCCTGATCTCACTGAGGATATTATACTATGTATGACCTTGCCATGAGATCTGGAAAATCCTGATATTCAAGATTCTTTACTCCCCAAGACTTTTTGAAGTATGTATTTGTGTGTATATACACACTTGTGTAGTATATTCATAGCGATTTCTGAAAATATATGTTAAAAGCTGTCAACAGTTACTATTTTTAAAAGAATTAGATGTGGAAAACTGAAAAATTAATCTATGTTCATATTTTTCAATGTTTCTAATACATATTATACTAAAACAGTTGCCTTTTTCAGTACAAGAAAATAGTAGGTTTGAGTGACAATTTTATCATACTTAGCATAAAAGGAATAATACTGATTTAAAATAGTTTGCTCACTAGCCTGTTCCTTTACATATTAGTTCAATATTACTGACTATTGACAAAGACTCAGACAAACTTGTACACCACAGACAGCCTCCTGCCTTTTGGGCATCTGTACACACTATAGCTGCAGGGAATTTACATCACCAAAGGCACTAAATTATCAACAAAAAAAGGCACACAAATATACGATGAGTAAATTAATCTCCTCTTAATAGTGATGGGTTTGGCACATTTTACGAAGTCAGAACACTTACTCATCCTCTGTACATTTGCAGAAGTTTTTAAACAAAAGCCAGATGCATATGTAGTCATAGGGGTTAGTAGGTGGATGGGAAGATTAAGCCCAGTGCGATTAGGGAGCGTTGATTTGTAGCTGTATTTTGTCTTATCAACAGGTTACTTTTCTGAATCAGCCTATAGGATGGCTTCCCAGGGTAAGTTTGATTTTGCTTTTGGGGTTTTATAATATAAATAGTAATGGTGAGCTAACTAGTTCCCCTTTGCATTGAGTTGTGTAAATCAAGTGATTGCATTTCTTCTATGAGAAGGACATTTGTCAGATTCCAGCATATTCTGGTGTGTCTGCTCATGGTTTTCATAACTTTTCCTCAGCTCCTCCTAACTTTTAAAGTCTAATGTCAAAGTCCTGAAAGGATTTGCAGAGAGAATTTCAAAGGTCTATAAATTCTGTGGCTGTCATATGGAGAACAGTATGATTAAACCAGAGCCCTTCCTGATAATTTTTTAAAAGAAGTTTCTAATAATTTAGTGTAGCACTCTTTATGTGCTTGTTTATGACCTTAAAAATGATTTAGATTTTGCTGAGTGGCTATTGTTGATGTTTTATGACAAATTGTAATGTTCTCAACCTGAATATTTTTTTTTTTTTGCACTGAAAGAATGTCATGCATCAATCAATGTGAAGTTTGCTTTGTTTTAAAGAGACCTCCAAGAACTTTCACATTAGAATGCATTCCTTGGTTTTTATTCCATAGAATGTTGGTTCTTAAGGTCATGAAAAGAAAGAATTTGCCAAGCTCTGACAAATGTGGTTTGTAGTAATTGCTGATGAAATTATAAAAACATTGCTTTTCCCACTGAATATTAAATGTCCCTCTTCATTACCTATAATTCTAGAACCAAAATCATGTGGCTGGTTTTACATTTAACCATAGCCATTTTTGAAAGACAGTTTTCATTTTGTGACTCTTTTCTGCTGGTATCTAGTGCAGTCAAGGACTTTATCTTGTATCTTTTTAGGACACTACTGAGTAATGGAGTTCAGAATCTCTTTCTAAATCAAAGTGCCCAGCTGCATCCTTGTCAGCCTTGGGCCGGATGTCTCCCTTCTTCCTTCCTCTTCACCTTAAAGAGGTTACTGTGGGGCTGGGGCAGGTCTGTGCCTGATAGCGTATCCGAGTGGTAGTGACATCTCTATGTGGCTCAGCAGGAAACTAGCCTAGCTGTAATGTTCAATACCTGCAAAAGAGAATATTGATCTTTAAATGTAGACTTACTTCAGGAAAGACATATATAAAAAAGTAAAATGTATGAGGGAATATCATTTGATATTTAAAAAATGAAAACATTTGCATTAGGACCTTTAAAAATAAAAGCACTCATCTCCTTAGTGCTGCTGCTTTCATGTAGAAATATTTGCACTCACTGGAGTCAGCAGTCCTGTGCAAGGGCTGTTTGTAATTTGTGGCGCATCATTCCTGAACACCAGTGGTTCTTGAACGTTTGGGGTGGAGGTGCAAAAAAGTCTCATTCAGCTGGTTAGTTAATTAGGAATTTTTTCATGCTGAAAAATCCAGGTTATATTTTCACATTGAGCATGAGATAAAAGACAAATGTAAAGAGTCCTGCCTTGCCAAGGATAAGGTCAGACCATGTTCTTGGACCTGGCTGCTGCTTCTCAGAACTGTGGTTCTCTGCAGTGAGGTGTGCTCTGGTAGAAAAGTTGTGGAGCACACTTTTATCCCTTTCATAGTTTTTCCAGAAACACTTCTGTGGGTGTAAGCAGGGGAATTACTGTGAAGTTGGAGAAAAGTGAGCTGGAACCCTGAATCCATTGTCACACACACGTGCGCGTGTACAAACACACACACACACACACACACACACACACACACACACACACAGAGGAGTACTTTAAAAGGGACAGGAATCTTGATAGAAGGCTTAACTCCCATCTGGAAATTGCAACAATAATGACAGTTGTCTTTTTCAAAAAGAAAAAGAGAAGAGTATAATGTGATGGACAGCAGCCCTTGAATGGAACCAGGAGATTTATTGGTGACCTTCTCCAGTGCCTTTTTCTGCTATTCTTGAACCTCAGTAATAACCTACTAAGAAGATTTTTTAAGCAGAGGGGAAAATCAATTATCAGTGATTGCAGAGATGATGATTATATGTATGGATTATCCAGACTCCTTTGATTTTTGTTCTGTTGCTTTCATTTCTTAATGTGCCTAAACATCTTAAAAGGTGAGAGAGAAAAGTAGGGGGAAGAGAAAAAGGGGAGAGGGAGAGGGAAAGGGAGAGGGAGGGAGTGACAGGGAGGGGGGTAGAGAGAGAGAACAGACAGACACAGACAGAGACAGAGACAGACAGAGATTCACAAAAGCTTTTAAATGTAAACTTATATAGATGGAATGACAGTTGTATTTCATATTTTGGAAAAGAACACTGAAGATTGGGCTTAAACACACACATATGCACCCACATTATATGTAAGTAAATGTGTCTATCTGGATGTATATGTGTGTACCTGTCCCCATATATACATCCTGTTCCACATAATTCATTAGCTCTTAAATCTGTATTCACCAAAAGAATTTTTAAATAGGTGGTGAAAGAAAAAGAGAAAAAATAGGCAATCTTTAGGACTCTTTAATGTGTATATTTACTACTTAAAATATTCAAATATAGCTTTGTTTTGTGTAATTTTGGTGGTACAATATTTGAAGAGGTGACAGATAAAAAGGGCACGAGGCATTTCTTCAAGCTATAATTTTCAGGAGACTAATAATACAAGTTCGCTTTATTTTCTGAATGTGCTATTTATATAATTTATATTTTTAACAATTCTTAGCACTGGAATGAAAATAGTAATTAATCTTAAGGGTGAGAAATGTTGCTGCTATGCAAAATTTGGAAACTAAGAAATCCTCTTGGTGGATAAGCAAGGTATTAAATATTCTAAATTATATGTCACAGTGCATAGTGCTGTGCAGAGAGCTTGTGTGCAGTTATTGTTAAGTAACTGAGTTAGTTTGGTAATGCTCTGCTTTTGTCTCAGAAAAGCATATGGAACTTAGAAGTAACAGACCAATTATAATGCGATGTTAAAGTAAACAAAACCAGTGAAGTAGTGCACATAGTACGGATAGTAGTGTTGTATGTGGAGAGACTGAGAGGTAAAATATCCAAATATTTGCATGTTAAGGTGATAAATGATATATATTTCTGATGCAGTTTTTTGTTTGCTTTAACTTTCTGCAGTGAGCAAATGCATTGTTTGGAACTTAATACTTTAGTGATATATATTAAACTTTATGTAACTTTGTTAAATCTGGAGTTGATGAATTCATAATAAGTATGATACACATACATTACAGCATGGGTGATGTCTTCTTATATTCACTAACTTTGAGTGGAGCTTATATTTTTGTCAAATTCCATTTTTTAAAATAATACTTTATATAGATTCCTAATATAGTCAATTCTTTACAGCTTGCATTTCTAAAAAAATTCATATGCAAAATCATAAAGGAGATACCACAGGGTATATAGAAAAAATGGGATTAGGTGAACAATATTGAAAAACTTTTTTAAAAGAAAACATAGAAACCTAGTAAAAAAGATAAGCAGCTTTATACTTGTTAAATGGTTAAGCAGTACATGAATAATAAACTCAGTACTTTGCCTTGAGTAAGACCCAAGAGTTGCCTCGGAAGAGTTGTAGCTTATGAATTAGGAAGTGGTGTAAGGGAGGTTACTTGAATTGGCTGAAAAGTTGGAGTGCCAAATATGGTTGAGTGTAGTGCATAACACACATAATAAACTGAGGTGGTCAGTAGATGTTTGGGCTGTGTGCATTTTGTGTTTTCCTATATTAGTTCAGTGTTCTTTAGTTGCCTAGTGTTTTTTATGAATACAACCATGTATAAGAAAACTGGTATTCATTGGGATTGTGCTCAAGTTGTTCCCAAACAGTTGCATTGGAACACATTTGTGTTTTCAAAGCAGTATTACGGCAGATTTTACTGGATATGAGATAGATGAAATGTAGATACCCTTTCTCTAAGTATGCTGAAAGCTCAGTTTGAAACCACTTGGTCCTCCCTGTGTATCCTTCCTTGGCTGATAACTGGAAGCACGCCAAGTTCTTTAACTTCATAACTTGCAGTTCCATTGCCAGATGGACCACCCAATAAAGTAAAGGACTTAGAATTTAGCATAGAATACCATACTCCAGGTCTTTGACAGGGAGTCTAACCTTTAACTCTGTACTACTAAATACTTACTAGATGCTGCTGTGAGAAACCAGTGCTTACAGATTATAACCTGAATGATGGAGGTTCATCTGTATCTCCTGGGTATGGTAAAACAGTAACAGAGGAAGAGTATGTTGGACAATTAATTTTCCAAAGAGGAAAGGCATGAGGAAGGTGTGAGAATTTTACATTTATTAAAAAGCAGGTAAGGGACATTTGCTAAATTAGTACCTGAAATAATCCAGATCTGCAGAAATGTCTGTTATGAGATTTCCATATGCCTGAGAATTTCTGACCCCCTCAGCCTCCAGCAATTACTTTTACTAAAGTACATTTAGTATTATGTCTGAGCCTCCATTGAAGATCATAATAAGATAGAGACTTGTAAATCTTGGTGGTATGAAATGCCTGTCTTGTGGGTGTTACAATATCCTCTTTATGAGCACCACTGGAAGAAGTGTCTCTGGTTTCAATACCACAAATGACTGTACTGCTACACAACTCTGAGTTTTTATTTTATGGATATAGTTAGTCATGTAACTGATCATGTCTTCTTCCTCTTTATAGCCACAGACATGTTTGCTCTGACCCACACATTTTTTTAAAAGACCAAATGAAAAACCATTTGCCGACATTGGAATGAGAAGATTTCATATAAGTATGTTTGAGTTACCAGTATCTACTGAAAAATCAGATCTGGCCACTTTGGTCTCGTATGTCTCTATGGCAACTGTGGGATCCAATGAAGTATTGCCATTTTCCTTAAAATAGAACAGGCTCCCTTCAAATTATTTTACTTTACTTTGCCTGCTTAGACCTTGAATATGTTATACTCCGGGCCTTCTGGTTTAGAAAGCAACTTATAAGCAACCTCAAGAAAAAGTGTAGACTCCTTTTTTCAGTTGTGTACTAATTGTTCCTGAGGTCATTTTCTTTTCCTTGAATTCTCTTTCTTTCATCTCATTTTCTGTATCTGCTTACATTAATTTTTGTCGTGTCGTTTCATCTTTGGATATTTTGTGCTTTTTTCACCAACTGTTTTAAAGTTCTTTTGGGAGAAACAGGTGTCAATAAATAAAAATAAATGTATGACTTTTCCCCCTTAGGTAGTTTTATTTTTTTTTTGCCTGGTAAATTTTAAATGATTTCAGCTTTTTCTGTGACCTCTTTCTGACTGAGTACACTTACTTTCTACTACCATTCAGTGTTCCACAATTCTTTGTTAGTTTAATTTTTAATGCTTCAAAATTTTAATGGGGGGGTCAACTCCTAACAGAGACTGAGCAAACATAAGGCTTTCAGCATGATGGTGTTTTGTACCTAAGACTAGTTGACTTTTCATAATCTTGCATTTAAGACTGAAGAGCTAAGTTAGAATATTTGTTCATTTAGCTCTAAGACAAAATATAGGACATCATCAAATTTTCTTAGACGTTTTCTCCTGGCTGCAAAACCTATGAGGAAGCAGCATTCAATGTCATGCACAGGTGCATTGCTGCTGCTTGGGAAAATTGAGGGGAAGACAGTAGTTGCTGCTGACCTGGTGACCTGTATCTATATGAATGTTCCTGCTATTAAGGTATATTAAGTCTAGACTGAGTAGTGTAGAAAACAACTCTGAATAGATAAATGTGTAGAACCATCATTTTTCACACAAAATTCCAGAATTCTATATTCCTCCAAGAAATTTGAAGATCCAGTAAAAGCTAGCCGGGATTCATCCTTGAATGAGTTTGGGTCCATTTCGCTACATCATCCTGTCCTCCTTTTGTCTCCATGACTTTGAAACTGAATGCCAAGTATCCTTCCATTTTTCTTGCTGTATAAACCATCGTTTCTAATACTTGATCTACTACCCCAACAGATCAGGCTGGTTGAATATCTTAGTGGCAGGCACTAAACTGGAATTTTTAAAATTTTGCTTTTTTGCAGGATTGTGACTTTTTAAGCAGGAGTGGGGGGTGTGTGTGTGTGTGTGCATGTAAAAGATCATGCCTTTCTTACAATTTATTTCCAGTGCTAAGTGAATATTTGTGCAATTCTAGATAGACATATATATCATTTAAATCAGGAAAGGATCCTGAGCTTCCCCAAATAATTTTCCTTAAGGACACTAGTGTAACTGATTCGGAGACAATCTCTCAAATTGACCTAAATATGGGTCATGATCCAGAAGAACAGTGGGAACTAGACTGAAGAAAACTTGTGTCTTTGTTCTTTCTTGGTATATCCCAGCTTGTAGCACAGTATTTGTGAGCTCAGAGAAAGAGCTGACAAATATTTATGAAAGAGTGAATAAAAATCAAACACGTATTTTCTCATTCCTCATAAAGGTATGCCAAAGGCACACTGGAGAGATATCACACATTCTACTATGCCCTTTCCAAAAAGGACACATTAGAACTAGAGAAAATTGAGAGACTAAAATGACATCAAGGGAAATTGGGACTAGAGCTAGCACATAGCAGACTGATAGTTCGACTTCAGGTGTTGTGTTTATAACTCCTAGGGTATATTACTCTCTGAGAAGAAAAACTAGATATCAAAGTGTCCTGAGAATGTAGCTTAGGGGTAGAGAGCTTACCTAGCATGCATGTTACCTGATTTTGATCCTCAGCACAGTACGAAAGAAAAGAAAAAACAGAAACAAAAAATGTGAAAAGAATAAATATAGTTGTTGGTGGTGTTAGTACCGGATTGATAATCATTTCTGGTAAATGTAGTTTGTTTTTGCATGTGAGAAGTGTCAGATGAAGAGAAATGTTTAATTCATTCATGATGTACAGTTTTTGGTTTTCTTTCATATATGCCAAAGACTGCTTTGGTTCAATGTCTTGAAACTTTACTCAGTTTTCTAAAAGTCATTTGGGAACTACTTCTTATCAGGAATCCTTGTTTGGATTCTGATAAGATGTGAGGTTGTTTTTTTTTTAAATCACTGTCCTATCCCCATTCCCTTATATGTCACAGCCTATCAACTCTTTCCCTTACATTCACGGCTAATGATGTGTTAGGAACATTATCGTCTGTCAGCCTCCATGGCTCCCTTCTGTCCCAATATCCATTCCTCTCCTGTTCTAGGACAGTTGGACTTTCTACTGCTTATTTTCATTGTGGATGGAATTGAACTTATTTACTAGTTGGCGTTTACAGGAGAACAGGTTTGCAGGAATAGTTTTAAAGTTGAAAGGAGGTTTGCTAAATTTACCATAGTTTCTTGGATTGAGAGAGGGGTTATTAAAAACCCTCCATTTTCCTTTCATGTGCTTTAGAGTCAGGGGAACACTGCGATTTTTGTAAACGTTATCTGTATAGAAAAATGGTAGACAGTCAGAGGTGCTGTGCAGTTTTTCTAGGGAAGATGAAAATGTTTGTGTTTCATATGACTTTGTTTTTCCAGAGCTGACTCTGGCAATATCACTCTGGTAGATATTGGCTGGCCATGGAACATTTGAAAGAGCAAGGGTTTTGTGAGTGTTCTGTTACATGGCTGAGTAATCAAAGAAGAGTATCTTCCACACATTTCCTTCAGAACTCACAGAAGGACTCCAGCATTTTTTTATGTTAGCTCCTCGATAACATGAAGAATTCAAGTTATTACTGAAAGCATAATGATTAAGAATTGAGTAGAACATTTAGTACCACTTTTCTGTTTCTCCATAATAATGCCTCAGAATGGTGACGGATGAACTGGTTGCAGAAACTTTTTAAAAAGTTCTAAGAGTCTTGCTATGGAAGTGATAGTCTTGCTATGGAAGTAATATAAACATTTGTTAATCTCTTCATGATGCTATCTATTCTTATTTAACTGCAGACATTGATGATGTTAAAAACCAACCACAGATACGCCAAAGGCTGTCAAACCCTTACCCAAACTTGCCACCACCTCTAGAATATGCTTCTTCAATTTTTGTGTGGTTAATAAGAATAAATAATAGGGCCCGAGTTTTCTGGGAGAGTGTTTTGAGTTTTGGCTTTTTGCACCAGGATTTTAACTGAGCAAAAGTCCTTCTGCAGTGTGTACCTTGTGGGTCTAAGAATGTAATGGGGTGACTCCAATATAAATCAGGGAGCTCCATGCCGTTACTGTCTGGGAGGAGTTCCTTTTGTGAAACCATGTTAACATCACACATCAGGCCATGATGACCTGGTGGCAGTGGTGTTAATGTGGAAACTGCAACTTAGAGAGATTGAGTATTTCTATGCACCTGTGATTGCAAAGTTAGTGAGAGAGAGGAGCTTGAAGCTGAGCCCAGTTCTTTCTGACTCCAGAGCCTGGGTTCAGACACCTTGTTATTACCATGTCCTTTCCAGAAGTAGGGAATTTGTGCCTGGACTATTTCAGTGACTTTTTACCTGTTTGCCTGCTTCCTGCTTCATGCCTCTTGAGATTTTCATCATTCTCTACCCTAAGCCTCGGTATCATTGGAAGTCCTTGTTCTTTCCTTCCTCACCTGGTGCACAGCCTTCAGTCTTCAGCACTTCTCTGCCCTGCATTCTCTCCGTTGGATTCACACCATACTTAGAACATGCAGGGATCCCTCACTTGTGGTTCTAGCATTTCTCTCTGTGTTGTGTGTCTATGCCTGTGTGAATGTTCTCTGGAAAAAGGCTGTTGTTTTCACAAGTCTCAAGAAAGTATTTGACAAAAGGCTTAAGATATTATTGTTGAGAACTTACCACTCTACCACAAATGAGGAGTACCTAGACAGACAGAGTGTATCTTATGTTTGTTTTCTTGAGTGGAAATGATAATACATGTTTTGAGTGTCTAGATGAGCAAATACATTCACAAGTAGTAGTATGGGTAACATGGCCTGCGGGTTAAGAAGATAGGATCCAGATTCAGGCTGTGCCTGGGATTGAATTCCTGCTTTGCAGACTCTTCAGCAAGTGACATAATCTCTCAAAGCTTCATTCTCCTTTAGGTAAAGGGTGATCATAATAGTATTACAGAGTTGTTACTGAAGGTTAAAATAAGGTACTGCTTGTGAAATGGTTAGTGTGGAAACACGTAGTGTACCTGCTGTTGTCATAATTGCTTAAGAACCTTTAAAGTGGTCAAAGGAAGAGGTTCTCATGATTTTCCTGTGGTTATCAGAGAGGTACTCAACTTCAGACCACGAAGAGTTTCTATACCCTTCTGAAATCTTTAAGGCTCTGCATCACCATGTTTTTATTAGCTGATGGCAGGTGCAGAGCAGCCACCTCCCTGAAATATTGTTCTTAGGTGTTTTCTTTTCCCGTGGCTGTGACCCTGGCCAAATGTGGCTCAGGCTTCACAGACGGACACCCCAAACACTAGCTAATGGAAACTTTATGATATGGACACACTGCCCCCAAGGAGTTAGATATATGCTTTTAGTGTTGAAATCAACAGAAAAAGGTGCAGCTGTAGCCACCCCTCTGCATAATTGTTGAAGTAGTCCTTTTCCTAGTATGTTCTCAGAGCCCCCAAGGGCTGTGCCTGTCCCTGGCCATCCTCTCTGTGTGTTGCAGGTGAGTGCAATAGCTCAGGCCAGCTGGATGTCATCACTTACTCACACAGCAGTGCTGAGGATGTGGAAGTAATGTGTAGTTGTCCAGGCACAAGGGTCACAGTGGCAGGAAGGGGCCATTAGAAAGCAGCCTCAGGTGGACTTTTCTGAACTGCGGCTCCTTTACCCACACTATATATAGAAAAGAGAAGTCAC
This sequence comes from Dolichotis patagonum, assembly GCA_004027295.1. Classification (NCBI taxonomy): domain Eukaryota; kingdom Metazoa; phylum Chordata; class Mammalia; order Rodentia; family Caviidae; genus Dolichotis; species Dolichotis patagonum. The sequence goes on from PVJX010004181.1 coordinate 52,458, forward strand.
TGTCCCTTTACACAGAGCACACTGTGAACTGGATTTCACTGACATGAGGGCAATTTTTCACTTATGCTTTCTTCATAGTTTTTGTGTTTTTTTCTTTTGTCTACAGTTTCTCTCTGTCACTGGTAACTATGACTTTGGCAGAGTCACTTGCAAATACTCTTTTTAAAAAATAAATATTCAAAATACAGAGTGCCTTTTTTCATAACCACTCAAACATGGAAACAGCTTAAACATCCTTTCATTAATAAGTTTTAAACAAGTAGTGGCTCATCCATGTAATGGAATATTAATTAGCAATAAAAAGCAACAAGCTATTAATACCTGCAGCACCATGAAAGAATCTCAAATACACTTGCTGAGGCCTATGTGGTGTTTAATCCATTTATATGGAATTCAGGGAAAAGGCAAAACTATAAGAACAGACAACTGAGAAATAGTTTCTAGGAGTTGGGGGTAATGAAGGTTTGAATACCAAGTGGCAACAAAAGGATAGTGGAGTGATGGAATTGTGTCTTGACTATAAGTAGTGGGTACAGAGGACCATGCATTTCAGAACTTACAGAACCATACAGAAAAAAAGTGACTCCTAATGTTTACCAATGATAATGAAACAATTATGAAAGTGGTAATAGCATCTATCAAACATGATCACATCACAGAGAAATAACTTTCTGAGAGCAGCCATACATGTAACTTCCATTCTGTAAATTTTAAAGTATAAATGACTAACTGCTGTAACACACAGCTTCATGAGGAATCTAAGGTTGTAATTATATTCTGAATGTTTTAGGAAGAAGAAATATCTAGTTGGGATTAGGGAATATTATTAAGAAAGTGAGGAAGGCTTTGCTTTAATGTATGGTTCGATTTTAGAAGTATTTTTAGTAAACTTTTAATAAAAGTATGTCATTCCTACAGAAAACTATGCAGATGTAATAATGAATTTTCATTAAGTGAATAGCATCTAGTCTACAAGATTGAGCATTACTAGTACCCTGGTATGGCCTCCTCAAAGTACAATCACTATTCTGACTTCTAACACTCTATATTAATAATGGCAGAGTTTGTTTAATTTTGTATAAGTGGAATCATACAGCTTTCACTCTTATATATGAATTCTTTCATTCAATATGTATGTATGTGAGAGTCGTCCCTTATTGCTCTTTGTCACAGTAGTCACAGTAGCATATTCCATTGTATGATTACATCACTATTTTGTTTGTGAGGGTCGTTTTGTTTGCCTATATGTTTATACTATTCTGAGCAGTGCTACCCTGCATGTTATTGCTATGTGGCTTTTGGTAAACATTTCTGTTCAGTATATACAAAGAATTGGAGCTACTTGGTTATTCGGCATATTCGTTTAAGCTTTGGGAGATAATGGAAACAATTTCCCAAAAGTCTTTGAGTGAATTTACATATTCAGCAGCAGCTGCACCAGCAGCAGAAGCATATGAGTGGTCCGGTTGCTCCATCTCTCACCATCATTTGGGAATGCTCCTCCATTTTATTTTATTGAACAATGTGTCAGGTATTGGTTAGGAAAGAATAATAAGTGCAAGAAGGGTACTCTGGGCAAGAGTACAATGCAGGCAAGAGTGCAACTAGAATTACAGTGTAATTCTATATTAGTTGGAATCATTATAATAGTTAAATCTAAAAAAGCAAGTTGGTCTGTGCCTTCTAGTCTAAATAAAATATTCAAAATTTGTTCATTTTTACTGAGGAACACTTAATTTTCTAAAAGTAGCTGCATGAGAACTGCAAAACCCAGCTTTACAAAATGTTATCTCATTGAAGAAGTAGGATGTACTGGGGGAAGTAGGCAGAGCAGTTTAGTAGTTCACACCAGAACAGAACCGTATCATAATAATTATGAGGACTGAGGATATGGGGTTTGGTGATTGATAGATAAGATACACTAAGTGACTCATCCGTGGAGCAGTAAGGGGAAGGAAGAATGAGAGATACCTCTGACCTGGAGGATCTTAGCCAGCTAGGACAATTCAGTGTGGTCAGAACTTCATGTCTTGAGTTAAACTTACTGTCTTCATATCTTTACTTCCCCTCCACATCTTATTTTTAATGTTTTTATTAATACATATATCTTACACATAAATACCTAAAACCTATCAGTTTATTTAAAAAATAAGATGAATCGCCTTGTGGCCACCATTCACCTTAAATACAGAACATTCTGGAAGCCTCTTCATTGATGGTATCTCCATCTTCACTCCCCATGGAGAAAACTGCCATGGTGAATTTTCTTCTAATTCTTTACTTGCAGTACAATTTACTGTTACTGAATATATGTCCAAACCATGCTTTGAACTTTAAAGAAGTGGGATTGTGGCAGTATTCTTGTATTCCCACGACATTTGTTTTGACTTTATCCACCTGGAGGCAGATAGTTGTGGTTCACTCTTGTTGACTGTTATGTTGTTACAAATCCTTAGTTTATAGATCTGTGTCCTCTTGCTCTTTAATCTCTTGACACATTGACCCAAGTACTGTAGCAGATATGATAGACTCAAGTGCATGACCTACTGTATTCCACAGACTTCAACAGTGTCATAAACACACAGAAATTTTTGATTGATAATTTAGTGCTCACAGGGGCTTGGAACTACTTTGTTTTCTGTGTGGGAAAGACTTTTGCTTTATGATAAACCTGAGCGCTGATGAGATACGGGTTCAGGCATTCTTTCTTGGAAGGATGTCCTGTGCCTTGTGAGATGGTTAGCATCATCTTTGGCCTCTACCCAAAGATGAGTAGATTCCAGCAACATCTATCTCCCATGTATAAAAATCTTAAGTGTCTCCAGGCATTGTCACATGTCACATTGTCACATGCTTAACAATCACTACTCTGGCCCTCCTCACCTGTGGCTGTAACTGTCCTTTTACTTTCACGCTGCCATCCCCACTCCAGGTTAGTGCCTGTGAATACCCATACTGTATTTTGTCTTTGTTGGTGGACTTTGCCTGATGTTCAAGATCAGCCCTCTCTTGTTCAGTTACTTTAGCAGTCTCTTCCTGTGCCGGGCTCTTTGTTTGCTCTCATGGACCTCAGATCTACCATCTGCCTGTGTACAGCTCTCCTTCCCTAACCCTGTCCTGAGCCTAGAAATGGTCTTTACTTCATAGATCTCATGAGTTGTAGTTAAGGATTACTACCATTTCTTCCAGGGCAGGAAAAGCATGTACTTTTCAAATTGTCATCTTAAAATCTTTAATAAATACATGTTAATACATTACAGTTCAAGCCGTGCATGCTTGTAATCCCAACACTCAGGAGGCTGAGGAGGGAAAATCATTGCAAGTTTGAGACCAGCCTGGGCTACAGAGTGAACTCAAGGCCAGCCTAAACTGAATAGCAAGACCTTGCCTCAAAAAGATTAAAAAAAAAAAATTAAAGTTCAGAACACCAGTAAATTATGAGATAAATGTATTTAAAATACACATTTTATATATACATTGTTGATACTATGGTGATAATTTGACCGTAAGGATTATAGCAAATAGGCAGAATGATAAAATTATAAGACCTTTTGACCTTTAAAATAAAATTTTATCCCATTTGAATTAAAATATATTTAGATAGTACATATATTTCCTATAGCTTTGTGTATGGATGTTTTTTCTTCAAGTACAACACAAAATCTGATACAAATTCCAAAGCATTAAAGAGTTGGCTCCATCTAGTGTATGAAGTAACCTATGACTAGGGGAAAAACCTGCACTGGGAATCTCTTCTGCTGCTTCATCATGAAGTTAGAAAAAATCAACCCCAAACAAAACTGTACTGTTGGCTTACTTTGTGTCTCAGAAGGGGACGCAGGCAGCAGTGACCTTCACAGTATTGGAGGAGAGGTTTTCAGAGATTGAAACATCAACCTCAGCATGCCTGACATTTCATGCTAACAGGCTTGCCTTCTTTTCTGGATCGATGTCATATTTACAGGCACTGTCAACAAACGTGGCATGTCACTTCCACTGTGATATTCTCAGTGCTTCTTGGCCAGGTCCCCACTTTTGTGTGGAATCATATCTGAGAGTCATGCTTCTGTTCCACAGCTAGTGAGAGATTAGTGCTCAGCCCTCTTACTATGATTTCAGAGCCCTACATGGTTTTATTTTATCAGAATGAAATTCTTTGTCGCTCTTGGCGTCTCACTACAATACTGTAAGCCACTATTTCTGAGCTCTGTGTACTCTTGTTTCCATTGAAGGACACTGGCACATTATTTGTGTCAATCAGTGTTTTACCAAATTTTAGCCATTTTCATTTACACTTTATTGTTTTCGCTCTCAGATAGTACATAAAGCTTAAAGTATTAAATATATTTTAAAGGAAATGTCATAATCCATGAAAACCACATATGGAAGTCCACAATAAAATTAATATAATGAAATTGAAAGAAAATGGTTAGATTCTTGCAAGGTATATTGTCTGGAACATCTGGAGTCAGAGGCCTGAGTTATTTATTTTTTAAACAAAGAGCAAGTGTTGAGAGTTTAAAAACCAGCATCAGAGACTTTCCTGAGATGAAAGAAATGTGAAAGGGCCCTTTTTCACTGTGTGACTCCATGGTTATTTAATGTGGAGTCTGAGCGTCGTGATTTGAAATCATCTTGAATTCCATACTTTGGGAAGCTGCTCAGAATTTACTATCTTTGCCAAAGGAAACCTGCCATGTTTTTCTCCAAATTCCAAAGATCTTCTTTCCCCTAGAAAGTCCTTTTTGAGTAATTGTTCACTGAGAATCTTCTTACTTCTCCCCCTAACAAGTATAAATTGTGCTGGGTTATAGTTTTCCTTCCTTATAATTTCATGTTTATAATTTCACATTTAGTCTCTTTTCTAACCAGATTAAGTTATTTAAGGACAAACATTGTTTCTTTTTAGGTAGATGCCATTGATTTAATTCATGCTAGGTGTAAATATCCAATGCGATTGGTTTTATTCTGTTCATTTTTGTTTTTCAGCATCAGAGCATGGTCAGAGGTGGCTGTACCAAGCTCCAGGGTCAATTAATTAATCACTTAACTGATTAATGGATAATTATTGAATGTCTTCTCTGTGAAACTATACATGGTTAAAGAATGGAGTGAACTAAACTAAGATAGTTCATGCCCTCATGGAATTCAGAGTCTGGTATGAGATGTGGGGTACAGGCAGAAAAGAAGCAACAGGTTCTAATTTTAGAATTACTTTGCTCTTGTGGTTGTTGGATAGTTTACATAAACCTAAATCAGACAAACATACTGAGAAGATGGTAGATTCTGGAGTTGCAGATCTGTTGCTTATTATTATCTTCACTTGGGGAACGTTTCCTCACTCTTTGCTCTTCAGTTTCTCTATTCAACTAAATAGACTAAATAATTGTGTGAGATGCAAATATGAGGTACAGTTATCAATGTGTCAGTATGATGAGTTCTCCATGTCTCTTCTGTCCTCCCTGTCCCTTTTTAAAATGAGACAGAAACATCATTTCATTGTTTTTTCAGATGTCTACATTTCCTATTGATACACTAAGTAATGAAAATGCACTTATACTTGACCTAGTATTAGGAACCAAACATCTTGTTTTTAATAAGAATGTACCATTGTGGATTGTGTTTAAAAACTGCAAATCCATGCAGTTTCCTAGTTGTCTGTTTAAATTCATAAATGATTTGAGCACTCAAAGTTACTCTAAAACATTTCTTTTAAGAACATAAGGTCCAGCAGAACATAGAGGCAGATGCATATAAATCCCAGCACTCCATGAGGCTAAGGTGGGAGAATCTCAAGTTTGAGCCTAACCTGGGTAACTTAGTGCTTTAGAGAGTTCCTATCTTAATAAAGGAGGTAGCTCAATGTGAAGGCCCTAGATCCAATCACCAGTACTGCTAAAAAAAACCAAAAAAATCTGAGGTCCATTATATATCATGGATGTATATCAAGCATACTGAATAGTCCCTGTATTTCAATACATACTTATATTGAATGAATGTAAAGAATATTTTGTTTCTTCTTTGATTTATGTTTTTTTCACATCTTTTAAAAATAAGCCATTATGAATTGGAATGCTTATTTTACCACTTGGGCCTATAATATCTGGAAGTTATTTTATACTCAGTAAATGTCAAAGGGAAAATTAGGCAACATTACTAGATATTATATTTTTAAGGACACAGGACTTACTGTTTAAAGCAAAGATTCAGTTTTTCTTTTATGTCACTTCCTGTCATCATTACTTGAAATTACATAGGCTACTGATTTAAAATATTGGTTATTTTAACTTTTAATATCAATACAAATATACACTCTGATTATAGGCAAGACTCCCTAGTGTGTGAATTAGATACAGAAAGCTAATGTGTATTTGAGTTTATTATGATTGATTGGATTTAATCAACACACAGGAAGGATTTTTCTGCAAATATTATTTTTCTCATTTTAAATCCTGTTTGTTCAGCATAACTGAAACAGGATGTAATTAGTATAAGAGTGAGTTGAAGATGCTTCAAACATTTGGGGAAACTTTTAATGCAGATATAATGTAAGGTGATCTGCCGAGCTCAAAGAGGTTTGAGTTGTTCTAGTTTTGCTTATTGAAAGTCATGACTTGTTGCTTGACCCTCACATATGATATGTATATAATAGATTCAAAATTGAAAACATAGTTGACACAGTGAGCCAGAGCAGATGGTTCCTTGTGCTAGAATTTTTTTTGGCAGCTAAGGTAGCCATTGAAAAGTATAGTTGAAAGGCATAACCAGAAATTATGGGTAACTACCACTGTCTCAAATTTTACTTATTCATTATTAATACATTTCCACAAATTTATCTGGACCTTTTTGAAACTTCCATGTATTTTGAATCTATACATCCTCTTCAGTTATCAAGGTTCATAAACTTCCTAATAGTTGTCTCCAGATGAGAATTTTTGTTTGAAATAAAGGCTGACTTTGCATTACTTAAAAGTGTTCTGAAATAGAGTCTTTGTTCCTTGCATACTTTGGACTGGGTGATATTTTCAACCACTGTGCTAACTTCTCAACCATTACCTCGTTTAATCACCATATTGAGCTTTGAAACAAGCAGTATTAAAAACTGCATTATCCAGGCAGGTCTGAGACTCAAATGATTTACCCAATATGCATACCCAGTTGGAAAAAGGGAACAATTTATATCCGGAGGGATAAAACAGTTACTCATGCATTTATAAAACAGAAATTCTCAGAGGTTTGCTGTTTGTGGATTGAAGCCTGTGCCCGATATCCTTTACCACATCTTGTACAAGCTCATATGTTTTCACACCATCTCCCGCAGTGACATCATGATCTGCAGGAAACAGTCCCTCTCTGCTTTTAGCTCACATTTTGGAATACAAAGGCAGTTATGCATAGCTTACAATGGGCATGTTCTAAAAAATATGTCCTTGGGCAATCTCATTGTGTGGTCACCACAGAGCCCGCTTCTATAAATCTAGGCCAGTGATGACCTCTCATCACCATCAAGAGGTAAACATGAGATGTTTGAGGCTCCTGCTTGTGTAACATTACATGCTGTTTTGTAGTAAATTTCTTTTTATGAGGAGGAGCACATTCTAAAATAGTGATTAAAAACCATGGTATGCTAGATACATAAACCAGCAACATAGTTGTTTATTATAATTATCAACTGTTATGGACTGTACGTAAGTGTACATGCTATTCTTCTATATGATTAGCAGTGCAGTGGGTGTGTTTACACCAGCATCACCACATACATGATATTACCTTTCCTATAGTCATCTCTGTTATAAGTTTAAGGGACCACAATCAATATTCCAGCTTATTATTATTTCGTGAATGACTGTCTTTAATTTACATAAATTGACTAGAAAATCTAGCTGACAAAGTACGATTTTTTTTCTTTTTCTCCATCTCTTTATTGGACCATGAAGGATTTAGTTTTTTAGGTGTTTTGTTTTGCCATTGATGTCCTGGTAATCTCAGTTAGAGATGAGAACAAGGGAAAGAAAGATTCACCATCCTTGGAAGCCAGTTACCCTAGCTCGGGTGGCCTACAGAGGTCACTACTGATTGCTGAACATTGCCTTGCTTTAAAATGTTGTAATATTTTGGCTTCTGTTTGGAAGAAGGAACTGGAGTTGTGGACAGTAATGATGATAATGCACTTTTCTATTTCAATCCTGAATACCCTTAAAAGATAGGCAGACATCTTGTATTCTTACTCATTTGCTAGCTTTCATTATTATTCTGTAGTGACTGTCAGTAAAAGACTGGCCCATAATTTTAAAGTTCTAAAGTGGAAGGTTTTATTCTTTGTAAAGTCTTTCTGCAAATGACTTTGACTTCTCACACTTGAGACAGACTTATCTTTTGCTGTTTGTTTACCTTGATAAGGAAAGTAAATCACTCTTTCCTCTTTAATTTCTTATTGAAAGAGATTATCAAAGTAGAATAATCTCTTCAGTATTTCCCTCCCCAGTTTTGCCTTGTCTCATGCACTTGGCTTATGCTGCAGATTGTGGTCTGCTTACTTCACCTGTTGCCATTTGTTAGTAATAATTCAAGACCTCTAAATCACCTTCAATATGAGAAGCAAATCCTAAAAGAGAATAGCAAATACCTCTTAATCCATTGAATTGATTATCATGTTAAAGGAAAAAAGCCAACGCCAGTATTTTACATATTTTTGCCTTCATTAATTGTATGAAAATTCACTTCAGAAGGAAGTCAAGGTACTTCTTTGTAGATTTCGTTTTTATTCTCAGGACAGGTTTTTCTAAAAGATTTTGAAAAAATTTAATTTTTCTCTCTGGATAGTTGCACAAGCATCTAAACAGTTCTTTTAGTTGGTTTACCTCTATCTAAATCAAATTTCCCCAGGGTCATCTTAGTCTCCTGTGTATTTGCTTGTCAGCCTTAGAGGGTACTGTGGGTGCCAGGTACAATGAGCTGTCTTTGGAGGATGCCCTGATATCATTGTGACAGAGATCTGTTCTTGGCAGGAGAAAAAAATAGAAACAGATGAGAGAGATAAACATGATTGAGTGGTACTGAACAGTTATTTCTGCAGATAGATAGTCATTAAAAATTTCCTTTAGTCATGCTGGGATGGTTTCACATTAGAATTGCTGGATCAGTTCCTTGTAATGTATCCAAATATTTCGTTCATGAAGAGTTGTGCTCAGCCACATAAAAGCTTCTACATGAAAAATGTACAGTTGTACCACTGGTTTACACCCATTAACTTTCCTAATTAAATGCCACCCTTAAGTGATACTCCAGAGACCCTTCCTTAATCTGTTTTGTTTGTTTGTTTTTTGCTATCCATGCATTTATCTTTCCTAACATCATTCCTCTCATCCCAAAAATATTTTTGGTCACTTACTATATGCCACACAGTGAGAATAAAATAAGGACACTGCCCTCCAAAGACAAAATAAAATAAAATAAGCAAATAAAATGATTACCTGTGGGAGTCAGTGCTATTAAAGACACACGTGGTGAGAGAACAAAAACCAGAAATGTACATTCTGATTTGGAAAGGGTGGTCAGAAAAGTGCTGCCTGAGGAAGATGTGTGAGCCTTGCAGGACTGCATCTGCAGAGCGGGCAGGGAGGAGGGCTCTGGGCTTCTGACCTCCTGCACTCACCCTGGTGCATGCAGGTAAATCTGGGTCTCCTGGGTGAGAGCCCCAGGAAGCAGAGCTTATAGCTTCTCCACCTTTTCCTTCCCCACAGTCCCCCCCACCCACAGTCCCCATAGAGTGGCTGCCTCATGCGGATCAAAACCATACTTGCTAGAAGAGCCTTTTGGTGGCATCTCACCTTTTCCACAATGTGAACATAATGGCGCCTCTGGAGAAGAGATGTGTTTGCTGCTGTGGAAAGGGCTTTTTGAGTCTCAGCACCACTTTCCTGGTCTCCTTCATTTACCTCATAATGAGGCATCCATGAATCATTCATCCATAGTGATTCCAAATGTATACTTTAAAGGATTAAAGTGTATGTGTAGCTTCTTTATTCAACAAATATGGAATTCACATTCTGCAATATTTCCCTGCCACTCAAAAACAGAGCATTTACAGAGAGTACATCATATTATGTATACATATACATTGTATATGAATTACAATATATTATATTTTAGTTGGTTTCCACACTAGGCTCTTGGGAAAATCTTTCTTAAGATACAGAGTTCCAACTTGTAACCCCAGAGAGTATCTTTTGTCTGGGTTATTGTCTTTGGCATTGATTCTTTTAGAATTTCCTCTTTTTGTTTTAAGGGAATGGTGAAGAGAAGCTCCCCAGGTCTTTGCATAAGAGTGCAGGTTGGAGAGCCATTGGGCATGGTCCTAACAGCATTCTAAGACAGAGGGAAGCTTCTTAAAGGGTCAGTATAGTGTGTGGCACATAGTAAGTGCTCAGGTGTTAACTACTGTCCGGCTACTTCGTAGAGGTAGGAGTTTCCTAAAAAGAATGATTCACATAAGAAATACTGTAAGGAAATTCTCTGTTTTGGTAGGGAGACAATAAAATATTTAATGCTCAATAAAATAATAATTCTGAGCTGTGATACGGCAGCAGCTTTACTTTTTTTTACAGCTACATTTTGGACAGGATAATAAGAAAATCCTTTTATTTTCTAATCCCTTCAAAATAATGATTGAATTTTTTCTTCCTAAAAAGATCCCAATGCCCACTTTAACTTACCTAGAAAAGGAGATTTTTTTAAAAAATCGCATTTTAGATAACCTTCAACTTTTAAAAGGTCAATAAGAATTCTTATGACTTTGGGTTGCTGTAATTTAAGGCAAGAAATTAAGATTTCAAAGGTCTTGGAGTACATTTAATATTTGTATTCTACTTTCTTTAAGTTTTTAATATTATTTGCTCCACCCTATCCACCAGTTTGTAGTTTGTGTTTACATTTAGGGTGTGTATGTGTGAATGTGTGTGTGTTTGTTCATATATAGCTACATATGTGTATATAAACTCAGGATATATATATATATATATATATATGAATGTACACAAGAGAGTTGGTTACACATAGATTGATTCATTTTAAAGATATTTATTGAACACTAAACCCTGGATTGCTTATTCTACTACAGATACAATGGTAAAACAAACACATAGTGATTGGTACTCAGAAGAAATATTTGGGTAGCGATTTATGCGGTAATGTTTTGGCATTTAAGAAATGTATATATTTCATGAACTTTGCAGATGGTAGCTTATGTACACATTTAAGTCAGACTTCAGTCAGTTTCATGGTGAATATGTCATTGCTGTGTCCAGAAGAGTTCCTGAGGACACTAATATCATCTCAGTCTTTCTAAAGTACCATTAATAAATTGAACACATATCCCTAAAATTAATTTATTTAAATGTTTGTGTAAACAGGCAGTGAAAATCTTTTTTAGGGTAGTGGACTGTCCAGAATAAAAAGTCAGACAGTGTCAGTGGCTGAATGTGCCAGGGGAGCATTTGGTGCCATGCTGTGCCAAATGGCTGACACCACTGGTTCCATGGTGAACCTTTGCTAGCCCATGAGGGCACAGATTGTTCCAGTGTGTAAGCATATAATAAATCATGGTTTCAGTTCTAAAACTTACTAGGGTGTTTGTAATTTAATACAGCTTCAAGCACTGAACAAGGTGGGAGAGAGTCTGGTTTAATCTTTTAAAATACAATCTCTCAAAGATCTTGATACAGTACATCCCAGTCCTCTCTTTTTACCTTGATTCTTCACATTCTCCATGGCTTGTTATTGTAGTTGTTGTTTTGTTTCATGTTGTCTCATTTCTCTTGGTTCTGTACATGGGTCAGTATTTATGGTTTAGATATAGTGCTAATCTCAGTTATTGTCATGTTTTTTTGTGGTTGAGAGTTTACTCTGTGTTAGAGACTATTCTGAACATGTTACACCTATCTATTATCTCATTCAGTTCCAACAGTAATATCTGAGATAATGGCTCACATTTTCCCCTTTGTTATGTGAAGAAACTGGAATCACAGGAAGTTTAGTAAATTTGCACAAGGCCTAAGTAAATGATGGGATTTAAATGTGGATGCATTGACATTAGAATCGGTGTTCCTGGTTTTCATCTGTGTTGTGCTGGAGGGAGAGGAGGGGTGGAGGGACAGGTTAAGAGAAATGGTGGAGCATCTTAGTCTGTTGTTTGCTTTAGTACTCAGCACTGTCCTTGACACTTTCTAGTGCTCTGTGACCATTGATGAATACATGTATTACATCAAGGACCTGGATGTTTTGCTCCCCTCTCCCTTCTGGTTACTGACCTTTAGTTTTGCCAGTAATCTGCCACTTTTGTCAGCTTCTTTCCACTTTGCACCTTCTGTCCACCCCTCATGAAATAGCATCACCTTCTACCAGGACCATTACACAGTTAACCCTGTCTGTCTTGTAATTAGTTCTCAACTTAGCGGCCAGAGACCTTTCTAAAAACTCAAATCTGAGCTCATCTTTCCTGTTTACAACCTTAATGGTTTCTTAATCCTTTTGGCACAAAAATCATTGACCTTTTCCTGGCCTACTACAATCTGCATGGCCTGGTCCTGGATGCTGCTTTGGTCTCATGGATAGCATCTTTCCCTTACTCTGTCCTCCAGTGACACTGGGTCTTCCTGCTAACTTCCCACCTTTGGGTTCTTTCATGCACTGTGGCTAATGTCTGAAAAACTCTTTCTCCATTACTGTCTCACTGGAGTCTCAGCCCAAAGGACCCTGTCTGAGGAAAACATTTACATTTGAAGTTTTTCATCTCCTGTAGCAGTTACCTTGTTTATAATTAGGGATGTAGGTGATTATCTAATATGTGTTTCTCACTAGACTGTTTTTCTTATGAAAAGGCATTTGGAACACAATAGGTGTTCCATATATATTTATTGAATGAGAGAGAATGAGTGAACAAAGAATAAAAGTGATTAGTTTGACTAGGCCCCCTGGCTGAGTATTACCTATTATTGGAGAGTAATTTTTAAAAAGATAATTTCATTAATTTATGGAATTTGAGTTTGATTATAGCTTCTAGTGCCTGCCCTGTTTTCTGTCCATTTAGTTTGCAGATGGACTTATGAAGTAAACTGCCCAGAGTGCACAGCCAGTCTCTGATGTCCTTGTTCTGACCTTTGAATTGTGTGTAGGGAGAAATGTACATATTTTCATAACTCTGAAAGGCATCTTTAGTGTGCTGAGTCTGAAGGAGCTGTATAAATATTTGATAATGATAGTTTTTATGTTCTGCATTTGGAGGATTTTTTTGTGTGTGAGAACCTGTATTGCTGTTTTTTTGCTTCTTGTGTACCAGTGCATTCAGAATTAAATTGGAGGACAGTTTAAAAATACACAGATATATGACCTAGAGATGTACATGTTCTGAAAGATGGTGCTCACAGTTAAAGGCAGCTCATGTCCTGCTTCCCCTAGGATGAGGCAAGGACAGCCCTCCTTTACATTCTTGGGGTCTAAGGGTGAGGAATGCTGGGTCTCCAGCCTGTCAGCAGCAGGGCATGCTCAATTATCAAGCTTCAAAAATGCCTTTGCACAGATATAAAATAGCTAGAGGTGTATGATGGGTTGATGCTCGAGGCCTCCCAAATGGAAAGGAACAGGAGCAATCCCATAGCCTCTCTCCTAGAGTCTGAGTCCATTAAGTGTTAAAAACTCGCCAGTATGAGAAAGTACCTCTCCTTTCAAGTTCTCTAATAACACGCAGCCCTTGCAAGCCTGAACCGGTGACTGAGCTGGGGATGGCTAAATCAGCATCCCCAGGTGTTCAGCTGGTGGGTTTCTGCCGTCCAGGTCCTGAAGTTAGCCCCCTTTGCAGTGTGAGCCAGCATTTTTGTCCTGCAGGTACTGTAGGTACTGGATTAAACAGGTCTGCTGTTGCAGACAGACACCAGGCACCGTTCTAGCGTGAGCTGTGTTTGGATTGGAGTTTCCAGGGCCTTATCAGGAGCCACCCCTAGTGACACAGCCAGTGCCAGAACTAACTTTGACTTTCACTCTTCGCCAAGGGCTTGCAGAACACCTTAAAGGAAAAAAGATGGAGGCACTTAGATTTCAGATGTTCATGCCATGCTCCTTTGAAAGCTTGTATCTGTAAGTGAAGTTTTATTCTAGAGATAATCCTGGGATACTTAACAGGGACAATTTTTTTCTTTCTTTCTAAGGGGGAGGACAGAGGAAGGGAGGTTTGGGAATTATAAATACTGAAGCTGTTACTTTGTGACTGTGGCTTTAATCAGCTGCAGCCATAACCTCTGGTGACTGAATATGACAAAGTAACAATGAATGGGGGGGTTTGATATGTTACCCTATTATCTTTGCCCTCTCATTTAAAATTGAATGTTGATCTTAAATTAATAATGACAGAAAACCTGGCTGCTTGAAAAATCAGAGTTAGAGCAGAGCTTGATTTATGATTACGAGGTAGACTGCAGCTCAGCTTTGTTATAAATAAAAAAGACTTTTCTTCTGGAAAGCGGCATGTTTCATAGCAACGTTTGTCAAAACTGTCCCATTATAAACACTTTGGATTTTTGGTTCTCTATGATCTCTCCCTGACTGTGTTATAGTAACAGTTGCATTGCTAAACAACTCATTTGCATATAGTTACATATATATATGTATATATATATTTATATGTATGTATGTATAACAAAACATTCAGACATAAGAATCATCTGTGTAGCCTGTATAAATTTAGAATGAGTTTGAAATTGTTAGTTTCAAGGAAATAGTAAAATGAAGACCTACTAGTGGATAACAGTTCCCCTACCCCCTTTAACATTTACTTTCACCGTAAGACTATAAGATTGGAAAACAATACTAAAAGCTGTGTTCCTAAGTGAATAGGCATTCAAGCAAATCAACTTATGCAAAAGCAACCTCTGGAGTTTAATAATTATTTACCTAACATTCCTGGGTCATGAGAGAGGTTTTGATTAAGTCAGGGAAGCATTCTGTCCAGCAGCTTGCGAAGGTGTGTATAAAGAAGGCAAGAATAATGGAAAAATACCAGATGTAAGAGAACTATTTTTAGAATTTGATTCTTAAAAATAAAACTCCCATAAATTTAAGTGTGGATTAAAGTCCATCATTCTTAGTTAACACATCTTTAAAAGGTTTTGTAAAAAATAATTTTAAAATGATTTCTAGTTTCTTTTGCTTCAATTTTTGCTGAGGTTTGTTTTTAACAGACTTTAGATTTTTCATTCAGTGTGTCAGTATTAATTACTTATCCCTAAAATGGTAGAATATTTTATGAACAAAATATATAATTATGCATTTTAAAATGCCATTGTGCTAGAATTTTTATAAAATTCTGCTTGATGAGTCAGATAATAGTTGGGGAGATGATGTCTGCTACTTGTTATTCCTGCCCTACAAGATGTACTCTATAACTTATTAATTTCTTTTGGTGCTGATTTTAAGCAGGTTAATGGATGGCACCAACACCAGATCAAACTCACTATTCTCATGCAGTGGATGAACAGTAGTAATGTCAAACTGGAATCTAAAGCCTAATTCATTCTTAATTGTAAGTTTCTTTTTCTAGTTAAAGTATTTGCCACATGCTTAAGCTTTCAGAATGAAATACTTAGCAAACATTTTGGACAAAACTTGGGCACTGAGCTGTTGCCCATTAACTTTTTTTGTGGAGGGCACACACTGAGAATTAATTGTTGTTTTACGTTTTCTTCCAGAATTGCAAAGGAACTCTGCAGCAGTAAGCAACATTCTAGAGTTGTGATGTCTCTGAGAATAACATGTCAGTTTTCAATACCTTTGAAATGTTCAGAGAGTGCCATTTCAGAAATTCAGACACAATGTACAAGAACTCATTGACTTTACTCATTATGCACATCATTCATGAGGTCTGTTTAAATATCTTACCTGTATTAATTCTCACAACTTCTGTATGACTAAGATACTTTTTCCATTCCCATTTTGTACGTGGGAAAGCTGAGGTATAGACAGGTTAAAAAAAAAGTCCTGCCCAAGTTATATACTTATGAAATGATAGAGCTAGAATTTCAACCCAGGTATCCAAGATCCAGCTTGCTTTCTTACCTGTTATAGTCTAGTAATTTTCCTGAGAACTAAGTGACTCAAGACTTCTTTAATCTGCTTTTGTATGGGGTGAAGTTGCCCATCTCTCTTTTGTTCTGAATATCAGTATGTACCTCAGTAGAGCTTCTGAGGCACCATGACTAGTCTGGGTCTTACACTATTTGTATATCACAGTCATTCCCTAATTTCTGCTCACTGTTAATCTTAAAGCAACTGCTTGAGGAAAGAGAAAAGTATATTAAATAGACTGGCTGATTTTAAAATTATCCTGATTTTGAAAATCTGAAAATGTGGAAAAGTTCTCTGTCACTGGATGATTCGAGCATGTTGTTTGACAAAGGGTCCTCCAACACTATTGTTTGTTTTTATAAGATAGGGTATTTGTTAAGAGAGAGACACTGAATGTACTTGAATAAATGTTTATCCATGTCTTGGGGAGTTTATTATATGAATAAAACATGTAAATATCTCTACCCATGAAACTAGCCCTGCCGGATGGTACGAGCCTCACCCTTAGGTCTGGACCTCATGCTCATGGTCGGCAATGGCTCCTGGAGCTGTTGCCAGCCCAGCCTGACTAGAGGAGACATTATGATAAAAGATTCAAAACAGAATATCTTTTAAAGGATATTTCCTGGAAGTTCCTCATGACATTTCTGTTTAAATCTCATTGGCAGAACTTAGGCATATTGCCAGCTCAGCTCCTGAAAAACTTGGAAATGTTGTGGGGAGTAGTGTAGCAAAAGTGAAAAAGCAATAAGTAACAGAATGGGTACTACAGGTTGAGCATGCCTGTTCTGAAAATCTGAAATCTGAAATGCTCTAAAACCTTTGAGCATCAATATGATGCCACAAGTGGAAAACCTTCTCTTGACCTCATGTGTTATATCACAGCTAAAATACAGCTGTTCGAAAAATATATAGAATTACCTTCAGGCAATGGGTCTAAGGGGATATGAAGCATAGATGAATTTCATGCTTAAACTTCAGTCCCATCTACAAAGTATCTCCTTATGTATATGCAAGTATTCCAAAATCTGAAGACATCCCCAAACTAAAACACTTATGATCTCAAGCATTTTAGATAAAGCATACTTAAACTGTAGATTATTTGAATGATAGCTGTTAAGGTGAAACTTGATTATCTTTTTTCAGATCTGCTGATAGTTTTAAAGCATCACAAAAATCAACTGTGGAATTTGAGGGTATGTCAAAATGATAAGGCAAAAATAGAGGTTGATTGACCTTTGTGAGTCAAAAATTAGGTTTAGTTCGAGGTTGTCAAGATGTCAGGGATAGTTTGATCTAGGTATCGAATGCCATCCAAATACTGCCTCTTCTTTGTAGTTTCTCCTCAGTCCTCTGTCCTTTCTTTCAGTTTTTGTTATTGTTTCATCTAATTTGGCTTTCTTCTAGATGGACCTAGGAATCCCAGATTTATTTTCTAATTGCCTTTCCAAATTTTAGTATTAAAATAGTTCCAGCCAAAGGTATAGATGTGACTCTAGAGGACTGTCTTTGGGTACAAGCCTCCCCCTCCCCAATTAGTCCCTATGGCCAGGGAGATGGATTTTTCAAGCCTGGTCTTTGTTCCAATGTCTGGAAGCCATAGCAGCACCACAACCTGATACGTGAAAGTATTTTTTCCAGGTGAAAAGAATCCCAGAGAAGTGGGATTGGATGCTGCACAGGCATGTGTGTTGTATAACCACTGGGAGTCTTGGTTGCCAGATGTAACTTTGCTTCTTGCACTGAGCCAGGTGCATTCATTCACTGCCCCTTACATCGCCAAGTTTGTACTTTTGTCTGGATTTCAACACTGTGTTGCAAACTTTGGATCTTGGTAGATATGCCCTATACATGCAGCAGTTGTTAAGGGATGATAGTATGACTTATGAACCTTCTACTGATCTGTTTCAGTGTTGTTCATACCACTGGACTGGACATGCCGTGGGACTGGGGCTGTTACTCAAACAAGGATAGAAGGGATTTCTGCCTTTAAAAAGTTCTTTCTAGTTATTCTCATGTTTATGTCTGATCCTGTCATTACATATCCCAGTTTGGAATTTTTTAAAAATGCTGGTTTTAAAAATACTTCAGGTGGGGCATCTTGTCATGCCATATCAATTACTTATATGGTATAGGACATGACATTTTTAGAGCGTTTTAAAACATAACAGCTACATGTGAATGGGATTTCATAGTTGGACAGAGTAAGCAAGAAGTTGAGCATGTGTTCTAGTGGAAGGAAGCATGAGTTGAAAGACAGAAAACTTGAGTGTGGGATACTTAAGCTTTATCTGCTTTATACCTTTTTCATGGTCTGGCTCTCAGGCGAGTTCTTTGAAAGGAATTCAATATTAAGAGTGTGCCAACCCACAGCAGTAGTTGTGGCAAAAGGGAAATTAGTTGTGGGTCATAAAATGAAGAAACAGCAAAATTCATATCCTTGGTTTGGAATCTTTTAGTAAAAGATTAACATTTTCCTTTGTTGGAATATTTAAAGTGGGAGCACTTTGGGAATGGTGAGCCTGATTTAGTCAAAAAAGTCTAGTGTTGGTTATTGCTTGGAAGAGCAGTATCCATATATTACAAAGGACACTGAGCATATTTAATGATCACTTCTAGTTAATTATTTTTTGGTCAGCAAGCCCTCTTAATGTATTATATTTATAAATTATATGGGTCTCTGCATATGTGTATGTGCCACTGTTCTAATATATTTGTTTACATGTACAAAAAGAAATCAGATAAAATAAATCTAAAGAAATGTTTTAATTTTCCTTTCTGCACCCCAAGGTACCATGCTTTATATCCTCTTTTGGAAAATACAGGTATTGGAAGTCTATAGAGGTTCTCTTTGATTTTGACCCAATAAATTATTGAGATTAATCATATCTGATACCCAGTAAAGGTCTAGTTTAAAGAATATGGAGACTCCTGAATAGATATGGAGAGTCTGTAGTTTTTACCAGCTAATTGGGTCCTGGTATTGGAAATATTTTGTATTTTAACTTCTATATGGCTGCTGGTTCTTAGCTTTTTACAGTGTTTTCCTCCTTTTTTACAATGAGAGATACAAAGCTCCAGAGACAGGACCACTCTCAGGATTGAGTCCCTTGATGTCCTGAATGTCTGGCAACACCTGGTATTTGGAAAACATTCAGCATTGGTTGAAGGAAGAAAAAGAAAGACATGTTACATTTTGCAAACCGTCTTTGTTTGCCCTGTACCAGAAATCTGGAATATTTATTATTTGAGTTGGTAGAGTCTCCAGAAAATGATGAAATTGTGGTAGGTTTCAGTTTTTGTCTTGACTACTAAAGCCCAAGTTTGGTGATGACAGAAGCCCTGTAGAACTCAGAGTTTGATACCAAACTATGACATCTCATACCGTCCATTTGTGTGGGTCATATTCCCATCTATTTAAAGTACTGCAACAACGGATGATAGAATTTCTCACTGTTACTTGGTTCCTCTATGTATATTGGAAAAATCATCCTGAATCACCTTGGAAGGATGGAATGATTGAGATAGATATTAATCGTTCTAAAATGGTAGATACCAGCAATATCATTAAACAAATACACACAGAATAAGCAGAGAGGTTATCAATTCTGATTTGTTTTCTGGATGCATTTAGAAAGATTTTTAAGAAGTTCTTTTCTGTTAAGGTCTGGCTAGGAAAAGTTTCTATATTCTGCCTATTGGTTTCTTCTGTTAATGGTAAAATAGTGATTCTCTAACCATTCTTTGGCAGTTTCTAGAGAGATGTGTTTGCTTGGTTGCATAGCTTGTTTGGCAGGAGTGGTCAATGCTTCTCTTTCCATCCCATCCATTTGATGAGTTCAATATCAGAAGGACTTTTAAGGCTCTGGTTGGGCCTGAAGTGGGCAGTGGAATCTGAATTTCCTTAGGTATGAAGGAAAATATTTTGGTTTACAAATCAGAGTTGTGGGTTCATGTCCAAGGACTCTTGATAAACAGATCTGTGATCTTGGATGTTTTTACTGTTAGCTTCCAAACTTGGCCAAGTTTATCAGAATCAGCTGCAGATTTTTTGTAGAAGTATCAATTTCTGGGACTTACTTAAACTGAAATCAAAATTTCCAGTAATGTGACTTGGCATTTTTATTTCAAACAGAATCCTTGGCTGATTTTGTTGCAGCCAGCCTTTTGCATTTGGAAACTGCTGGAACTTAACCTGTCTTACCTGTATGTGATATAAATCCTCTGTGCCTTCCTGAGTGTTATTTTGCCATTGTTTCTTCCTGGGTATAAGTAACCACTCTCCACTAACAAGTGAACTCTGGCTAAGTTGTGAGCTTGATCAAATGGATGACTATAATGTTTTTTTTTTTTCATTGTAAAAAAAGACAGATTCTTAAAGGCTTGTTAGAGAAATTGTCTTTTCTATCTCTTTTCTCTATAAAACTTTGTCAGGTTCTCAGAATTAAACTGGGATTGTCTGAATTTTGTATAAAATATCTTTTATGGTTCAGAATTTTTTGTAGACTCAAAAATTTCTTATATCAAAAAGTAGCATATTTGTTGCTTAGATATTATAATTTTTACTACTATTTTCAGTCATTGTATTAAGTTTTTCATATCACTTTTGAATTTCAGTATTCATTGCAATGTTGGCACTCTTTGTAAACAAGGAAAACCAAAGTATATAGAGGTTTACTAACTTAGCTACAGTCACAGGTTAGTATGGGGCAGAACTATGTTCTACTTGAGGAGTTGAAGAAAGCAAACGGGGAACTATTTAATAAGTTCCTTCAACTTCTTTGGATTTTAACTTATCAAATTCCTGCCTTGGAGGGTTGTGATATGGGGATCAAAGATTGATTCATATGGTCAAGTAAAGGGGTACTGGTATCATTGTTAAAGGTCAGGGAAAAGCAGACATTGGCAGATGCTGGAGTATTGAATTAATAGAATTTCTGATATAAAGTTCTGTATTTAAGTTGTTGATGAAGGCAGTGGTATAAACTACTTGGATTTAGGAACATGCAAGATAATTCAGAGCACCTGTGTGATATACTTTATCACAGAGCAGAAGTGGGCTTTGACATTGAAAAACATGAATTCACCAATAAAGGTTTGATTTCAGGTCATATTTAGTGGCCACCTGTTATACATCCATTGTACTACAGCTACTGTGTAAAACACTTTAGTTTAGCCAACATTAGCCTACCCAGTCCCTCTGGTACATTTGGGAGATGGGTTGTGCAAACCCCAAAGAAGATAAGTGGCTTACTAAAGACCAGGCTTCTCAATGGTGATAGAGTTAGAACCTGAGCCCGGTTAATCACCTTCTGCTTTGAGCCTACATGGAATAATTCCCACTGTCAGAGGAGTTGTGTGCCTGGCTGCAGAGATTTGGGGATGTGCCAGTAAGGGCATTTGCCGCTGTGCCAGTTGGCTTTCATTTCTTAGGGGAAGATGGACACCTTCCCATGCAGAAGTAGATCAGATTCCAGTCATCTAGATAATTTACTTAATTTTAGGGCATCTCGAAGAATGAGTTGTGACCATGGCTTTAAACTATGAGGTTAGAAGCCAGGTACTCCCAGCACCTGGCAGTAACTGTTTGTTGCATAAATGACCTTTACATAATCTGATTAAAAAGAATCAGACTCATGGAATTAGGATTATCTACCCAGGGTTGAGATTCATGGGCTTGGGATGAGTTCAGTTCACTTTTAAAATTAAATGCATTTGGACATCTCTCCTTGTATGTCATTAGTAGCTTCAGTGTCAGGGTCTTCATGATTTAAAAAGAAGAATGACAGCCACCTGGGATAGTCTCACATAAGCCTCAATTCTGAGTTTAAAGTGTTGTGTTCATTTGTCCTTCTAAGGTAGTGAAGTATAGATGTGTTCATTTTTTTTTCTATAAGTGATAATTGCAGATTCAATTGCTGCTGAGAATCTGGGAGTCATCTTTCACAATATGGGGATATCCTGCAGGGTGTATATCTGTGCAGTGAAATGATTCTGATCCTTCCTTTGTACTTTTTGGGAAGATTTGTTTAAAAATGTCAATTAGCTGAATTTCATTATATTTATACAGATGTAAAAATATATTTTTTGTATTCTTTGGTAGGTTTCAATTTATTTGCACCTGTCTGTATATGTGTCTTTTTTTTTTCCTGATAGACTTTAGAGAATACTTAAGTGATATTGTTGACTTTCAAGTGTGAAAACTTAGTGTGGTTGATAACTAGTAATTTTAATTTGTCCCTGGAATGCTTTACTGTTAATTGAAAGGATTTTCCCCCTAGTATCACAGCCAATGACTTGTCTTGTGCAGCTAATTAGTGCGATTATTCCACAGCTGCATTTGCTACTGCACAAAGGTTTGCTCCTGTTTTTATCAAAAGGATCAGTCTCTTTGGGAATGTTTAGACTTGACAGGCTTTGAATAGTAAGATCACTCATTTATTTATTTATTTTAAGCAGTCCCCCTCCCCACACACACCCCAGCTTAGGAAAGTACATTTGAGCTTTGAACACATACTCAAAAATGGGAAAATACATTTTCTTTTGTCATCCTTTTAGTAGCCTTAGGGTATAAATAGATTGTTTTAAGTGACTAGAGTTATGTCTAGGGAGTATTCTTATTTTGTGGATGAGTCCATATATTAAAATAGTAGGCAGAGCATTAACATTCAGTTTCTCTGGGCATGATAGGGAGGAAAACGAAGGAAAGAAGCTTTACCTTTCTGGGGATACTGAAGACCGTAGAGAACCAATGTGTTTTCACTCTTACTGACAAAATGCTGTCTGTGATGAGTCCAATCTCCTTTCTTCTAAGCAAATAGTGAATGAGTGTGCTACTCAAAAAAGTATTATGGCTTTGTAGTTTAGAGGAGAAAAAGTGAAGAAAGTAAATTTACCTGCAATTCCACTCCCACTCTTGACAACTGTGATCACTGCTACTCACTCTCAGCCAGGCATTTTGTGTTTGTGGATATGCCATGCCTATTTTAAACCAGAATGTCAATACATTTTTGTCTTCTACTTCCTAATTTACTTTTCTTGCATGCATTTCCTACTTGGCTCTGTAGTTGTGCAATGTTTTAAAATGTGTAGTATTTTATTGAATTTATGTATCAGAGTTTACTTAACCCTTCTTACAATTTATGGGCAAATTATAGGTGATTCAGAATATTTTGCAGTTTGTAAAGAATTTGTAATATCAGTTTTTCCGCATTTGAATTACTTAGGAAAATTGTCCGTCAATGAAATTTCTGAATCCAATCGAATGAACAACTTTATAACTTCATTTGGTAACATTAGGTTGTTTCCTTAAAGGATTATAATGTCTGCCAGCAATGGCTTAGGCAGTGATGGTGAACCTTTTAGAGCTTTCAGTGATATAAACAGCCCACTGTGGCATGTGTGCCATAGGTTCTTTACCACTGGTCTAGAGTATAATTATCATTAGTCTTTGTCTTATAATGGACATTTGTGGGGGGCGCTTGGACTTGAACTCAGGCAGGCATTTTGCCACTGAAATATAACCCTGACCCTGAACATTTTTTAAAAGGAATTGGTCCTACCTAGAGTGCTATTTTGAATCTGTATTTTTAAAATTGATTGTATTTTATAGCTTTTTTCATATCAATAAATGTGTTTCTACCCCATTTTTAATGGTGGAATAGTGTTAAATTGTGTAAACCCATTACAGTTAACTGAACCAATTTCCTATGTTGAAGATAAACTTCTAAAATAATTTTACTGCATGGTTTTCCTGGGACCTTGTGAGGACAAATCCAATACATATTCATCCTGTAGCACATTCTTGCAGACTTTGCAGGTTCCTATCCTTGAGGAGTTCATAGGGATGGTTGCTGATTTGAAGGCTTTAATTTACTTGGTAAGAAGTTAAGCGGTACTGGGGTCTGGACTCAAGGGAAGTAAATCAAGGGCAGGTACCTCTCTCGAAGCCTGTCTACAGGCAGTGTTTTCTCCAATGTTCCTTTTTATGTGTTTCCAGATGCTAAGGTTTTATACTATTTAGCTTATACAGAAATTTAAAAGTTGTGAGAAATAAGTTAATAATGCTACATGATACTCAGTGCATGAGGAGGCCTTTAAAATATAAACGATGAACTGAAAGCATAAAAACACACTTCTCTTTTATAAACAGGTAAATGGGTACCAAGTTGTTGTCATTCTTCTATTCTGAGTATGGTGACTAAGGCAGAGTGAAGTTTAAATAGTTGATATCATGGAGTTGGCCAGATGAGCAACCAAAATATACACTTAGGAAAATTATGAAATTTTTTATTCTTAATTTTTGACTAGTATTAAGCATTTTAAATAAGTTTGAGTAGAAGAAGTCCTAAAATCATTAGTAGCAGACCGCACAGCAGAGCACTCCATAGCCATGACATGCCAAGACAAATTGGCAAAAAGGGAGTGCAAAGAAAAGTAGAAGGGTTGTGTTGTCAGACGAGGCTGTTTTTTGCCCTGTTGCCCTAAGACTGGGATTGAGTTCAGTGTTAACATTCTGGTCAAAATATTTCTTTCATTAATGATTTTTACTTCCCATGTCTCAGAAACATTTCCACATGATAAACTTTACCTTTTGTTTACATAGTTCCTTGCTGGCAAATATTTTAGAGGTTTTCAAGGAATTTAGATAATATGTAGGAGTACTTGTTTGGTTAAAGTTGGTTATTTCAAAAAGCAAAGTCAGGCAATTTATTTTTAAATTTGGGTGCCATTAAAACTCATGGCTTGACACTGCATATGGCGGCACTATATTTGGTGGCAATGAGTAGTGTGCTGTATAAAAAAAAACCCCTAAGTGGCTTGATAAAAATGCTTGGATGCAATCAAGCTGACTTATTTTAATTCAACTACTAATGACTAAAATCCTGTCACCTCTTGATTTTCAATTATGTAGAGTACTTTTCTGTGACTTGATTATATTTGTGCAGGCTCATTTCATAGTTTGGTGCCATTTAGGATATCCCAAAATGTAAACGAAGGATCTCATTAGGAAACTAAATGTTGTGTGCATTTTGGTTTTCCCACAGCAGTTCCGCGGAGCATCCTGGGGCCTCCAAGCCTCCGATAAGCTCCTCCAGTATGACATCACGCATCTTGCTACGCCAGCAACTCATGCGTGAGCAGATGCAGGAACAGGAGCGCAGGGAGCAGCAGCAGAAGCTGCAGGCGGCCCAGTTCATGCAACAGAGAGTTCCTGTGAGTCAGACACCAGCCATAAACGTCAGTGTACCCACCACTCTTTCCTCTGCCACCCAGGTGCCGATGGAAGTCCTTAAGGTATGTGAGTGTTGCTCTTGTGGTTGGACTGAACCCTCTTCCTTTTTCCATTTTCCAGATGTTTGCTTTTTAAGAATGTTAATTTATATTGGTTATATTGCTCCATCAGAATCATATTTGTTAGTGCCAACTCCACTGATTCTTACACGCTTTATATAAAAGAAGGACGTAAACTAACTGGCAGTGTAATACTAACCCTACATAAATGGTGGGAGCACATCAGTGTGCTCCATGCAGAATCCCAAGTGGAAATAGGTGTTTGTTGTGACATCTTTCCATCTTTCTGGGGTAGAAAGTTTCAAAACATAAAAGTTAACTGAGACAGGCCTCCTTTTATAACTTGTGCATTTTTTCTTAAATACATCCCATGGCCACACTTTAATTTTCTTAGTAAATCATGTTGCGTATGGAATCTGACTCTTAGAGTCTCATCAGATCTAAAATTGTAGACAAGTTTTCTGTGCTTTAATAACCAGACTGCATAATCCTTTTACTGAAGTGAGTTGTCTGCTTGGGCATTCTCTGATTTCTTGCTAGAGTAGAAACTGCAGGAGCTTGTTAGCATCATTCTATCCAGGACATATAGCTTCCTAATTACTAAGGAAAGTTGTAACAAATCTAAGGATAGAATTCCATCTCACACATGTAGGGAGATATGCCTTGTATAATGATAAATATTTCAATTCTTAAAAATATAATTGATTCAAAGAAAGTTGAGGAACTTCCTTACTTTTTAATTTTTTTTCCCTGTTCACCTAATTGATTCATTCTGAAGGTACCAAGACTTACTGTTCATTAAACAATGTGAACTTTACACGCCAGTGATTCATTGTTGGTCTTTGCATTCATTTGTGTGCTCAGGAGAGAAAAAAAAAAAACAAAATAAATTGCCACTATTTAAAGTTTACTATTAAAGTAAGCAGAAGAATTATGTGCTATAATCAGAAAGCAATCTTTAATCTTTACCAGGAAGTAGGAAAGAGATTCTTTAAAAACAACTTTAAAGTCAGTTATATTTTATTTACAAAGACTTTTAAAATGTAGTGACACAGTAATCAAACTCAGAGAAACTAACTGAAATTCTGTTATGGCAAAAATCAAATGGCTTAGCATAAAATTTTACTGTAGTGTGATTGCTTGAAATTCTGAATATTGCTACAATTAATGGATCTTTTACTCCAGCCTAGCCACCTGTCAAGTAAAAGGAAAGTTTTTGCTCCAGAATAGATTATATATGTACATTTTTGTTTTTCTTGGATGAAAACTTACAATTGCTACTTAAAATTTGTAGAGATTTAAATTGTTTCATGTTTCACAAGTCATAGTTGTTTTGTTTATGCCTCGTTCAAGTTTGTATAAATTAAATAATAGCAAGATAAAAAGTATGTCCATTTTATTCATCATAATCTACTTTTAACCTGAAGACTAATTTTTAGAATTTTTAGAAGAAATAACATGAATTTTTTGCTATTAGTGGCTTATATGAACTTAAAGGTGATGTTTTATTTTACATTGAATTGAAATCAGATTTCCTGTTAGAGGAGTTGCATGTAATGGAGAAATTCCAAAATGCAAATGTGTTAAGATATCATTTTCATATCATTTTAAAAAATGACGTAATTTTGAAATGTTAAAGTATTTCATTTTTGAAAATTATTAAAATCAGGATCTATGTCAAATATTCTGGATAATAGTGCCCTTTTCCTTGTATGTTGGTGTGCCCTGGTAGCAGTGGATGGAGCTGCAGCTTCCAGTTTAGGAATACCAAGAAAATGTCCATAGTTAAAGCACAACTAAATAAGTAAAACTGAAAGGCATTCTGACCAAGAGTGGGCATTTGATAAATATATATATATATATGTGTGTGTGTGTATATATATATACATATATATCATGCCACATAGATTTCATCCCCATTTAACTTTTACATTTGAATAATTCAGTTCAATAAACTAGTGAAGTGTATTGTATAAAGAGTCGTTAGCACGACAGTTTGGATAAGTTTGATACTATTTAGACTAATTCTAGTAACCTTAAATAAAGAACCAAAAAAAAAAAACTATAGAATTTCATTCAGCTAAGGTATTATTCTAAGAAATTTAAATAAAATTTTTAAAGAGAGTATCATAAGTGATTGTTTCCAGTGCTTAAGACTTAGAACTTTATGAAGATAATTTACATATTTTCAACAGTTTTGTGTATGAAAATACTGCAAATCATTTATTATAGAAATATACCTGAGAAAAATGTGGTCTTTTATTTTCCCTTCTGTAGTTTTTAAATCATAAAATATTTAATGAAGTAAATTGTTAATTTGAGAAGTTAATTTGCTTAACCTGATATTTTCCCATAAATGTACATTTTTGAAAAAATGATTAATTCTAAGTATACTGAATATATTATAATTAGATCATATTGAGTAAATATTTTCTAATAGTGTAGCCTGAATAAATTCTTCATTTAATGTTTAAAAGTTTAAATTGCTAAACAGAATATACCTGCTTTTTCTTGGAAGTAAGTATATACAATTTGACCTTTCAGCATGTGCTGGAGAATCCTGGTTAAATCTCTGTATTTCCTAACTGCTTTGTACAACGTTGAGATTGAAAGACCATAGTTTTATATATATACATGCACACACACACACACTCAGGTTATCAGCTATATTGGTATTCTACTACCATTGGTATTGGTATTCTACTACCAATGGATTGAATTACAGATTTTGAAAACCCAAATTTGTGCTTCCAGGTTAATCTCTTTGGCAGAGTTGTACTTAAAACTATGAAACTTTGTGAAGCATGTTTAAAAATAACTGACATCTGGGCAATTGTAGACTAGTTAGAATTCATGTCAGAGGTTGGAAACTCACTCATTTATTCCTTAACACATGATCATCGTGTAGACTGTTAAGTTCATGAAGCTTTACAGGGTTAGCTTCTGTTTTTTGTGTGAATTTCATTAATTTATGGATAAATTGCTCTTATTGATTTTCATGTTGGATGACATGGGATGATAAGCCTTATTGCTCTGTATTTATCTGTCAGATATTTTCTCTAGGTTTCTTCAGAACAAGTTTACCCAATTGAGTACGGTAATTTAAAGATGCTTCATAAGTGAAGCAACACTTGGAATGCAAAATGCATTTTTTTCAGTTGTGAATTTACCCTGTGTTTCACATTGTGAATTAAACAAACTCATTGAAACTATTGATGAAAGTGCTTTCTTCTACAGATAGGTTTTATTAGCACAGGAGTCACATTAACCTGAGGTTTGAAAATTGACATAGCTTTGTTTTTGTTGTTGTTATTTGTTTGTTTTTATACCAAAGCAAAACAATCAGATAGACATTGCAGACATGATGGGTCTCAGAAAAAAGAAGCATCATGGTACCAACCTCCAATTTCCTGTCCTTGCATTCATTAGATGTCTATTGTTACAGGCTCTTTTCTCTATCTTTGATTGATTATTGAAACATATGCTTACTGTGGTATCTTAGGCTGGCAAGTTCATCAAGATGTCTTTTTCCAACTACCCCATCATGGACTCTGCAAGTTCGTAGATTGAAAATATTTTTCTGTTAAGCAATTTGTAATCAATTTCCAAGGATCTGTCTCTGTCTCTCTGTCTCTGTCTCTTTCTCTCTGTGTCTCTCTCTGTCCCTGTCTCTCTTTTCTTCTCTTTCTCTCTTTCTTCCCTCTCTGCCTTCCTTACCTCCTCCCTTTTTTCCTTTAAATATGAATCTAAAGGCGAGGTGTTTCCTCTGGAATAGGGTATTCATGGAAGTTTGTGTTCTGCTTCAGATAAAGGCTATATGAATTTAAAAGAACAAAATACCTTTTGTTACTATGGGATATTTTAAGTACTTTGAAGGAATTTATTTTAAATTTTTATCTTTTTCCAAATCATCTCAGGAATTGGGAAAATTACTCTGTGATTTAAAAGGATATTTTCTTTTCATCAAATACAGAAATACTTTTACCAGTGTCTTCCTTGTAAAAGTTTACATTGTAAACTGAATTTACTTGGGCATTTATTTGTCAGCTGTCTCAACACTGCATTAGTTGGAGCAGATTATAGTGTGATGGAATGGAAGTCCTGTTTCCTCATCACCTTGTTATACAAATGACACTGCTGAAGATTCCACTAAGGAGGGAAAAGTTGAATGACCATATCACTAGTTTTTCCTCTGTAAATGAAGAAACCTACCTGGCATCGAGTATTCACAGTGTGACTCATCTTTTAGATATAATACAAGAATGTGGGAAAGGTTGTGTGGATTTACAAGTGGGTTGATATGTAATGAATTGGCAGAAGGAATTTCTCCCACACCCACATTTAGATTTTCTTCCTGATTATTTAGCCAGGAATACAGAACCAACAGGTTCACCGTGGCTACAGGAAGCATGAACAGATGTGACACACCTCAGACCAGCTTGCTTTGATCCTTTGGGGTATCCACTGCTTAAGGTGCTGTCCCCAAGAGATAAGCACCTGTAACATTTGTGGTTTCTTCTAATAGCGTATTTCATTCTATATTCTAATAGCATATTCATCATATATTATATCCCCAAACAGTATACCAATGACCTGTTAGCCTTGATTTTATACACTAGTATATTCTTTTGTTTTGTTTCTGAATCAATCTCAGTGTCTCTATGTCTATGAGGTATGAGTATCCTTGTGTGGGACAAAAAAGGGATTCAGTTTCTAGGTTCTATGAATGCCTCTCATTCTCCCAGAGACCTCATTTCCCTGCAGTGTCTTTTACTCACTCAGTGTCACACGTATGGCCATTTATTTTCTCTTAAATAAAAATGCATTTTATTGACTTCAAAAAAATTGTAGGTAGTGCTCATTCACTTTTAATAAATACACACATTGTGGAAGAGTAATCCAGTGGGAAACTCTGTCCTTACCACTCCCTGGGGGGACCTGCTGTCAACAGCACAGGCTACAATCTTCCTGGCATTGTCTGTTTTCCATCCCTGCAATTGCAAGATCTGAAGCAAGATCTGGAGAACTATGTAAGCAGTTTGGTCAGGTAGACATGACTCTGTGTTTCTCTTTGTTCATGTTTTGCAAGTGGAAAAAAACAGAAAAGGAGGTTTCTCCCCCGCCCCATCCTTTGGGTTGTCTTTCCTTTTAAGAATATGCTTCAGAACTTCCCCCATTTTACCCTAAGCTGAGTGGAACTTGTGCTATATATTTTGAAAGGTGTTTGATGGTGCTGGTGAAAGTGTAAGTCAGCTTGCTTGAAACTAACTGGGCATGTGCCGTACTGCCCTCGAGGCCCCGTAGGTGCTAAGTTAGTGATCTCAGGGCTGGCATAGAAGGTATTCTACTTAACTGTTTTCTTAGAGTATTGCGCTTTGTCTTCCCTAAAAAGCAGCATGAGGAGCAAGTACCTACAACAAAATGTACCATCTTATTAGGCTCGTGAATCAATTCTGCTTTTCTGTAAACAGTGAAACAGCTGCTCATTACATTATTCGCTTGGTCATATTGGCACAAAATGGAAATGATTGCAAATGATTTCTCCTTTTACAACGACAAGCCATTTTTACAACGTGGCTCAGGGGTTGGATAGCATCTGGGTGGTTTCATTAGGCCAGGTTGTGAATAGTACCACCTGTGCTCAGTGGACACCTGGGTGACCTGATTGAGGAGGAGGTAGAGGAGGAGGAGGAAGACGAGGAGGAGTGTCAGCTTCACATGGCCTCCAGAAGCCACTTGTCATCACCATAATCATGTCATGGATTTACTTGAGAGAGGAGGTTCAAGCTCCCCACAGGGATCCTTGGAATGGGAAGGGGGGGGGTCCCAAGAAGAAACAGATTGAGAAACACTCCTGTAGAATGTTGAGCATCTCTTCCCCACTCTTCTCTCTGCGTTGTACTCAGAGAATGCTCATTGCAGTTCATATAAATTAGCAACTGTGCTCTGTGTCTCCCCAAGACACAGGTTATACTTGTGCTTCGTATGACCAGTAATATTGACTCTTTTGATGCCACTCCTGGTCTCTTCAGGAATTGGTAGTAATACCCATGTTGAAGATGTAGGAACCAACACAGAGGGATGAAGTTATGCAAGTAAGAGATGCAGTCAGGATTAGAGCCCACTCAGTGAAGTCCCTGCCTTTATAAATATATATGTATTTATTTATTTGTTTATAAATATATATATATATATATTTTTTTTTTTTTTTGAGACAAGGTCTTGCTATGTAATTTAGGCTGGGCTTGAACTCACTGTACCATGCATGTTGGCTGCAGAGTCACCGTGTTTCTCCTGCCTCGGCCACTCGAGTGCTGGTGTATTGCAGGTGTGCACCACCAGGCAAGGCTAGGGCTTTTGCCTCTGAGTGATTGGATTATTTCTCCACATCTCCACACTATTCCAGATGAAAGAACTGGCCATGTTTTATCCTGTTTAAGAAGTCTTCCCAGCCACACTGACCATGATGGTAATTTTTGGTTTAGTGATAGAGATGATTATGGGTTAAAACTTCCACTTAGAGTGAAAGTTTCTGTAACAGCATCCAAAATATCTCAAGGAAAGCACCCTTACAAAGATCATAGTGGCTCAGCTTATCACAACTCATATGATTCATATTACTGTGTGTTTTAATAATAAATTTGTGTTGCTATAAAGTGAATTTTGAAGTGCTTACTTCTATCGACTTGCACAGGACTTTTAATGGTAATTTTCTCCTGAAGCTATGATTGCATTTTTAGTTTTTTTCCCTACCTTTTCCCTGTGGGATTGGAGCTTTTGCTATCTTTTAAAACTGGAACATCGGTATTGCTTGTTTTCTTGTTTGCTTTTAAGTGAATGTCATCTGTAATATATCTTATATTATTATATGAAAAGGTCAGAATCTCCTTCACAAATGTTATCTACTCAGTCTCAACAATTAAAGACAGATTTGAAAGACTATTCATAGACTACTTTTATAGGTATGCTTTTATATAAAAGAGATTGTGGACACATCTAAGCTAAGTCTAAATTTAACTTGCTCTAGTAAAATAAGTGAGTGGGATCTGTGTTGAAAATATGTAAATCAGTACAGCGGCTGTGTTCAAGGTTATAGCTGCAGTCAGTGCTAGAATACTGGTGCCTGCCCTAAATGTGTCTCTTTTTATTGACCTCTTTGTGTTAGCAGCCTAAACTTAAAAAAAAAAAATTAACATTGCTAATACTGCAGTCTTCCAGATGTTGTTTATAAAGTTAGATATTTGCGTATTAATTTATAACCATTAAAAGGAGATAAATCAAAATTGTAACATAAAGCTTTTGGTAAACTAGGAGATTATTACAATTAGATAATAGTTTTAGGAAAGGGATTGCTTTAAATTTCTGTTTTTAAAAAATAGAGAATGTCCTAGAAAAGGGTTTAGGTAAATCTAAACCGTAATGTTTCTACTAGTTACCTCTGAAATGGATACTGGGATTGGAGGTGGTGGTGGTCAAAGACTATTACTAATTTTTTCATTACAATATTGAATACATACATTCTTCATATAATTAAAGTGCGTGTCTCTAATGCAGTTTGTTTCTTAGCCAAGTCCTGTTAAGCTATAACTTTTTGAGGAGCACATTTCTTTTGCCAGGTAAGTTTACCAGACAAGCACACTAAGCAGCCCTAGTGGTTTTTGCTAGAAGAAAGGAAGGGATAGGGACCCTGGAAACTAAAAGTGAGCAAAGAATCTTACTCATCCAACTGTGAATAATTTAAAAAAGTATTTAAGAGGCTCCAAATAAAAAGCAAGATTGAGATTTCTACTACAGTGCTACCAGGCATAACTACACTGTAATCTCCCCTGTTGGCCCTGAGTTTTGTATAATTAAAATTTAGGGGCTGGAAATTTTTTTGAGACTTAATTAGAAGTGACAAACCAGAGACATTCCTGCCGGTTAGGGAAGGCTTAAGACATTCTTATTGGCTAAATTACAAATCTGTAACATTTTTCTGAACACTGCATGGTAGTTCAGACTGCCTACAGGTGACAAGATTAGCTCTGTTTTTCTAGTGAAGTAGTAAAAATTAGATTAATAAGTACCAGGCAAAGAAACGTTTCTTTCTTTCTTTCCTTTTTTTTTTTTTTGTTTCCTATAAGAAATCTTACCTTGAGTACTTCTGGCTGCGGAGATTGGTGCCTTAATTAGCCACATGTTCTTTTTACCTCCTGGGAAATAAGTACAGGATAAACTTGGGGATCAAGACACAGACGTACATTGACTTAGCACACGCCGCTAAGTAATTCATCAAGGAATGTTGGTAATTAGTACTGCCTCTTTCAACTCTTGGCTTATTTTATAAAACCAGTTGATTTAAAATAATGCCTGCTGATTTATTGCCCACACGTTTCCAGACGGGGACTTGGCTCTTAAACAAAAGCAAGATTGTGCAGTGATGGAAGCATGCCCTCCTGTTTTTTGTGTTTTTACAAATTCTGAAGGGCCATCTATGTCCCCTATTAACTTTGTTGCATTTTCTTTTACCCTGTTCAGCATTTTCCTGGGCTTTCTTTTGTGTCTTGGTGAAGAGAAAGGGTGAGCAAGTTAAAAAAAAAAAAAAAGAAAGAAAGAAAGAAAGAAAAGAAAGAAACCCAGGGCCTTGGAGGTATTGGATGTGAGGTGCTTGTCAAAGTATGTTGGCTCAGTGTGGTTTGATGGAATTTAACTTGAATCTTTCGTCTAGTAATAGCTTTTGGTCTTCTTGCATTGTGAAACACTTGGTGATATTTATGACACCAGACTAATCTTAAAAGATTGAATTTATAAGGTGCACAGGACTATGTGACTTCAGTCTTATAGCTTTGGTATCTAAAGGTGGTAGTTCTAATGTGGATTCCTAGCTCAGGTACTTCCTTAAGCTCTGTGAAGTGACCGTAATCTGTGTCCCTGTCAAAATTCTAGCATCTGCCTGTGTCCAGTATTAATGTAACCTTGGGCACATTCTTGTTCTCTTTGGGCCTCAGTGTCCTTATCCATAAAATAGGGGTAATAGTGCCTGCTATGGAGAGTTTTGTGAGAGATAAATGAGGAAACTCACCAAAGTAGCACTGTCCAGTAAAATTAGAATGTGAGCTACATATGTGAATTCAAATTTTCTAATAATCACATGAAAAACACTAAAAAGAGACACATGAAACTAATTTTAATATATTTTATATTTTACTTAATATATTTTATATTTTATTTAATATATAATAAATTAATTTTAATATATTTTACTTAACTAGACATGGTGGTGCATGCCTGTAATCCTAGATAATGAAGGAGGATTGCAAGATGCTGTCTTCAGAATTGGGTATTTTATGTCTCTAACATGTTTCAACTTGAACACTAAATTTTCCTCAGAATTATTTGATTCTGTAAAATTTATAACTTAGATTCTATAAAATTTAGTTTATTAATGGAAATATGTTTGAAACAACTTCATACACTCAAGTTGTTTCAAACATATTTCTAGTAATTAAATTGCAATATGTCATTAAGCTTCAATTTAGATTAAATAATAATTCAGTTCTCTGTCTGAGACAGCCACATTTCCAGAGCAGAGTAGTCCCGTGGCCTGTGGCCTTTGCATTGGACAGCACGGATAGGGAATGCTCAAGAAAGGGTCCTGCATTGTTTGTGGTAATATAGAACAATTTATTATACATGTGAATATAGTGGTATTATCATCTCCAAGTTGTCATCTTCATGTATTTCTGTTATACCTACACATTGCTACTGTTTCATACTGCATCCCTAAAGAAAACAAAACCAAAAAAACAATGTTTTCAGTCTCATAATTTAGAGCCCAGGTTAGCTGACATATCTCATGTCTGATTGATGTTGCCTGTTTTTACAGCAAGCAACAAAGAGTCACCCTGGGTAATATGGTGTTTTTGACTGTCTCTGCCACAGTCTTCCATTCAGACCCAAGCGTGGTAACAGTTTAAACTGTTAGTCTTGTGTCTTCCTTGTGCTTTTAGTCCAGGTTCTTTTCAAACCCATATCTATCACATTTGCATAGCACCTGTGTGCAGCAAGTTAAACAGTTTGAAACTTTGGGAATGTTGAAGTATTTCAGCAATGTTCTTGGTGTAATGCAGATAACAGAGGAATCGTTCAATTTTGTTTTTTCATGTATGTTGGATATAGCTTAGTTCACATGAAGGGTATTGAAAACCTTTTTAGGGGAGTAGAATTTTATGGTGGATTTTTATTTTATTGCAGTGTTGCAAAGGCAATTTGTTTTCTCTCTGAAAATGCGGTAAATTTTTAGGAAATTTCAACATAGCTTGTAATTTATTAAAGCAGTTCTCTTTCATTCACTAGGCACTTAAGTCTTCTTTTTTTTTTTCGGCATTTTTGGCCATTTATATCAGAAATAAAATCCCTCTAATGATAAGTTATATTTGTTAGTTGCTTTGTTACTCCTTATGCAAACAATGAATGTGTTATACTAGAGTTAGTAGGCTGTGTTAGAGGGATTTAATGTGTGTTCTTCACATAATACTAAGAGCCTTTAAAGTCTCATTCTTCTGCAATTACAACAAGTAAGAACACCAAGAGAGAAAAATGTAAAACATGCTAGGATTTCCAGATGGAAAAAACATTACATTGTTAGATTTCATGATTTCCTCAGTTTGGTGCCATACAATATATATTTTCTTAGTATTAATTATTTATTTAAATATTTTCTTATCTTCAAATAATATATGGTATAAAATATTCAGGCCATCACAAAATTGATTTTAGTTTCCTAATAACTGTCCAGCATTGTATTAAAATCACATACCAAAGAAGTTTTCGACTAATTATAATCTCGATAAAATGGATAATAAAAATTATAAATATAGGCCATTGTCCCCATTTTTACTGACTCAGAATTATGGATATATCATAGAGAAGGAAGACAACCAGTTTTCTGAAAGAATATTTAATTTGGATGTAAAGGTTTCATTTGTTTTCACATGAAGCTAAGGCATCCAGAGCTTAACCAAAACTGTGCTTTTTGAAAAATATTCTATAGCTCAGTGTTTCTCAAAGTGTACACTGGGCCCTGTGTCTCTGTACCACCTTTGAGTCTTCATTAAAAAAGAAAAACCAAGCCAGAAACTCTGGGATTAGGCCTTAATCTGTGTTTTAATCAGCCTTCTCAATTATTCTCAAGTTTAAGGATCCTGGCTATAAAAATCTAGCGATTAATTTCTAAGAAACATTTTAATATGGGGAAATACATGTACAAATAAATTCAAGCAAGTTTCTTTACTACAGGCTTTGTAGCTCCTACCCATGCAGAGTCATGGCAGATCTCTAGCAGTGGTGCAGCAGCCAGGAGCTCTGAGAGAGGAAGGAGAAGACAGGGAGAGTGGTGCTTAGAACTGCTCAGCAGCGATGGGAAAATACTCAGTACTAGTTAGGGTATTGTTACACTGAGTATATTCTGCTTTACTCCAGGTTCATAAAAATAGATGAATCTTCTCATATCTTGAGGAAGTGAGCTGAGAATAAAACAATAATTATCAACTCTAAAATTACTTTCTTTGGAGCAGTGTTTCCCACTTTAAAGCCCAAAAA
Source organism: Dolichotis patagonum (assembly GCA_004027295.1). Lineage (NCBI taxonomy): Eukaryota > Metazoa > Chordata > Mammalia > Rodentia > Caviidae > Dolichotis > Dolichotis patagonum. The sequence continues at coordinate 89,445 of PVJX010004181.1, forward strand.
GAAATGATTGGACTTTTAGCAGAGTTCTGAGGGCTCAGTAAATGCATTTGCCAAAAAGAATTTTAAATCACATGTGTGTCTCACATACATGCATCTCTTTATCAAATAAATGTAGGTGTTGCTGAGATAAAGTACAAGTTGATAACAAAGCCATATCTTTCTCTTTTTTTCCCTATTTTGAAGCATTTTCTTGTTTTATGGTGGATTTTTATTTATTGTAGTGTTGCAAAGACAATTTGTTTTCTCCCTGAAAATGCAGTAAATTTTTAGGGAATTTCAACATAGCTCATAGTTTATTAAAACAGTTCTCTTTCTCTCATTCACTAGGCACCCAAGTCTTCTTTTTTTGACGTTTGAAAGCAAAAGCACAATTAATCTAATATAATATTTAACTTCTAAAAGTAGGTAAAACTGCTTTTAAAAAATACAGTACTTAATTCTTTGCAGCATTTTTTTTTTTTTTTTTTTTTTGGTACTAGGGATCGAACTCACGACCTCCTTACACTTGCCAGTCAGGGTCTTACGCCACTGAGCTAAATCCCTAGCCAGTACTTAATTCTTAACAGTGGTATGAAATTCACAGTAAAACTGAGTGAAAGGTTCAGAGATGTCCTGTTTACCCTGTGCCCCACATATGCTTGGCTTCCCCCAACAGTTCCCCCACCCCAAAGGCACAGAGAACCTTCATTTCTACATTGTCATTTATCAGAGTTCATAGTTTACATTCAGGCTCACTCCTGATGCATATCCCATGGATTTGGAAAAATGTTTGGTGTACATCTACCATTACTATACGACACAAGGTACTTTTTCAGTGCTCTAAATATCCTCTCTGCTCTACCTGCTTCTCTAAAGTAAAAAAGCTACTGATTTTTAGGAACTTTTCTTCAAAAAATATATCCAATGTTACTCAAATTTTACTTTTGAAATTTGCTCTTTAAAAAATGGATCTAATTACGTTGTCACACAAAAAGGCCTTTTTGGCTGGCTTCCCCACTGGTTGGAAGAAAATCACTTCAAGATGCTCCACTCAAAAGACCAGCTTATCCTGATGCCGGGGTCTGCAGCTGCGTCTTCCCAGCACACTTCCACTCCAGCCTTAGAAGAGACGGGGATTCTACCTCAGCTGTGAAGGGTATTTTGCATTCACCTTCTTATCTCCCTTCAGGAACTCATAATTACCCAACAGGAGGAGAAAGTCCAAAGCCACTTGGCCTGCTTCTGAGAACTTCTGCCCTGTATCATAAATCTTTCCTAGACTTGTGTTTCTTGTAGCATTTACAGATTTCAGTTTTAAATTTCATTGAAAGAACATCTGCCCAGAGGCCCTAGATTACGAGCTACACCTTGATGTCTGGTTGTGCTATGCCTGTTTAAGGATGTAGGCTCCAGAGTTAGATGGACACTACCCCAAATCTTTTTGAACTCAGTTCTCGTCTGCAGAGTGAGGATAATAGAAGTCCCTATTCTATAGGATCATTTGAGAAATGACTAATACGCTACTTGCAAAGCTCTTAGCGCCGAGCCTGGGCACATTACTCACGGCTGATGGCTGTCATTCGCTTCTCATATAGAAACAGACAGTCCACAGTATTTACCCCATACCATAGGTTCCTAAGAAGTGACGGAGAGGTTTGTGCATTGGCAAATGGTGAAGAAAGTTGATTCTACTTGTGAGCAACAATTAATTTTTCTAGAACTATAGATATATGTGAAATATATGAATATTCTTTCAATGAATCACATATCAGCAGCAGGAATTTTTTATTCTTAAAAACCATCTTGCAATACAGGTTCTAACAGAAATTTTTCTTTAGGACAAGAAAGGTAGTGAGATGCTTGACCACCAATTTTTTGATATACAAAAAAGTCATAATATAATTTATGTTAATAAAGCATTATAACTACACTGAGATCCTGTTTTAATATTACTTTTTAGTTAGCGTTGGCTACCATTTTAACTGTTCCTCAGAATATACCTATTATTTAACTCTTAAATAATTTTGATTATTGACAACCATATAAGAGAACTGTTAAATCTTTACTTATAGAAAATTTGAGGTAAAGTGATAAAAAAAAAGCTGGGATCAAATTTTCCAGAAAAATTAATGAAGATATTGGATTTTAAAAATGCTCCCTTATTCTGAAATCCATTTATAAGCTTAGAATTTAGGTTAGGTTTGAGTGACCGTTTGTGATTTTATGAAGAGCTAACTTTTTAAAGCTTTATTATTTTTTATTTTTTACTGTTTCTAGGCAAATAGAGGTTCAAAATACATTTAATCACTGCTTCTTAGCCGGACCCTATATTACAGTTGACCAGTAAAAACAAGTGATCTGTGTTCAGAGTTTTTGTCACTATTCAATTTAGAGTTTTCCTGCTGATAATTTGATATAGTAATCTGTAGTCAAATTCCATAATCTTTTTGATTTTTCCTTTATGTGTTTTGACTCATTTGCTGTGGGATTATATAACCACTTCCTTACATGATGTGTCTATTTTGCTTCTAGTTTTGAGGTTCTAGCATTCCACTCTGTAACCCTATCTTGTAGTGGATATAGAAATTTAACCTGTTTATTTTTTATTCTTTCCTCTTTAGTTTTTAGAAACATATCACTTTGGGCTGGGGATTTAGCTCAGTGGCTTAAGTACCTGCCTTGCAAGCACAAGGTTGTGAGTTCGATCCCCGGTACCAAAAAAAAAAGAAACATATCACTTTGATTGTTGTGTTGTCAATACTAGTGCCATGATGACCTTTGTGTTTGCTACTAAAATATTTATTGTTACTTTCATGATGCATTGTGTTTTGAAATAAGGCCAAAGGCCATTCTTTTCCACAGATACTATTGCAAATCTTGCTACACTTCCTAGGCAGCCATAAAAATCAAGCTTACATAAATATTATACCATACTTCTCCATGAACCTGAAGCAGGACCTTGGAGAAGTTGCCTTTCTGGGCCTTGGTCTCCTCATCTGAGTGGTCTCAGATTTCCCTCCTAACTCTGACATGCAAGGAACTGTTCCTTTTTCCTTGAGAGGTGTACATTTGTCAGTCAGGAGAGTCTCGTTTGTGATAAGATGAAGGTGACAAAGGACTTGAAAAGCCCTTAACAGAAACAGATTTGATTATTAGATACACACACAGTTGTCATGATAAACAAGTGTAGTATATGTAATGTAATTGCAAGGAGAAACACTAGTTTCTCCTTGAGGATATCTACAGGTGAGTCAGAAAACCTCTTCATTGTTACTTAGATATTCTGTGATTTCGTCTATATGTAATTTGTTAATTATAATAATATTAATCATGGTTATTGTTTACTGCATTTCTGAGACTCCCTTGAAGACCTTTTAAGCAGTGATTGGGCCCAAATATAATAGGGATAAATGTCAGGGGAGTCAGCCACACCGCCACCGTTTCATGTGCACCAACCTCTAAAACTCGATATTAAATATTTAATTCTCATGTTAAATCTGATACTCATATTTATCTCTGACATAATTTGTCATCAAAGAATGTTTTGTAGCTTTTATGTTCTTGTATTTATTAAGCACAAAATAGACGCTAAACATATACATTTATGTTAAATGTTATTTACTTCTTTATGCATTTTACTCTTTTTCTGTCAGTTTCTATCAGTTTTCTGTCAATTTAAGTAGAGACACTGGTTTTTATCCTTTCCTTAAGAAAAAAGATGGGGGATTGTTGACTAATTTTCTATTAAAGACTTTCCTTGTTCAGTGATCTTTCAACTTTTCCTTCTTTTCCGGTCCTTGGAAAACACCCTGATAGTTAGCCCTCACACTTCTTCCCTCTTTATCTGTTCTTCCCTCCCTCATGCACAAATCTGAAATTACATGGTCTCCCTTGCCAGAATCCTAGCTGTGTCCTTAGAGAACCTTGAAACAATGTCTTAGTCTTTTCTCTGAATCTTAGTTTCCCAATCTGTAAAGTGGACTCATTGTGTCCCATTGCACTGTAATGCAAATGTTATTGGTAAACAAGAACTACTTGTCAGTATAGCATGTATTCCTTTTGGTCCATTTTATACAGCATGCAGTGTTAGAAGCAGTCAGGGGCCAGGTTTGTCATATTTAGAGAGACAGCCTTAGTCACACATAAAAATGTTAAGAAAATTAAGCTGGGTATCTACACAGCATCTATGCCTCCTGCAGGCTCAGTGTGGCCTGGCTGCAGGAAGGGTTTGGCTTCTCAACATGTTCTGTTCTCTAGAAATGTGGGGAGTGCAGAGGAACCAACTGGCAAGGCTCTGCTGTCCCTGTTAACCATACATTCATCAAGAGGGCTACATCTGGGGTCACATTTTTAAAGCACGACTTTCTTGAAGTACTCACCCTGCATGTCTGCCTCTGGAGAAGAGCTGCAGACCCAGGTGTGAGGCCTCTGGGATAGAAGTGTCGCCTACACATGCCAGTAGAAGTTTAACCAGCTGGGGCTGAGGGAGTGTTTACTGGTTGTTGTTATTCATGCTCAGGTTACAAAGGTCCATAGGTTTTGAGGGGACTGTCCTGACCTTCTCTATTCCATATGCCTTGCCATTCACAGTGTGTGATTTTTGCAGAGCACACCATTTTTTCAGGATTGTTTACATGGAGTCAAAGCACAAACAAGTGAATCAGCTACAGAACTGTGTCAACGAAGTGAATGAGTGCATGGAAAGTACTAACACAGCTCTTTGGGTGGTTACCTTTGAGCTGAGTTCCCCGGGGACAAGGAGGAAAGGAAAGCACTCAGTAGGTGGCTTAGTCCTAGCTAACCTGTCTCACACTCACATTGTTGCTTCTTCAGTAAGAAGGCTCTTGGCTTCCTTGGAGGTGCTGTGGCGGGCTGAGGGAGCAAACTTAGCCTTGGAAAAGCCTGGGGAGAGGAATGAGTGACATTAACATTCTGAGAATGGGTTTGAAGCAGGAAAATCCAAAGATGTAGCAGGTAAATCTGACAGCGTTGGGAGCTAAGGTTAGAGCAGTGACGGGCCACTGGGACTGGGTTATCACCCACATCATGTATTTATTTTTCTTTTTGTTCTGGTCTTTGTTTTCCTTTTAGTGGAGAGGTATGTTAAGGCAGACTTCTCTGGGAATAGTAGAGATGAGTACATTGTTTTCATGTGAATATTTCATTGGAAGTGAAGCAGCTATTAAAAATGATCGAGGAGAAAGTGATGAAGGCATGGACTCCATTTGTCTTGGAGAAAAGAAGAAAGCATTAGTTAAACAAAATTAAATGGTAAAGTAAATGAAACCTTAATAGGTGAAGAGAAGGAAAAAGGCATACTGCCATATACATCCTCATATAGGAGACTAAATAAAGTAGAGATTAAGAAATCAATCTATTCCAGGAGTAATCAATGTCCATAAGCCAAATCCTGCCTCTACCTCTTTTGTAAAACCTTTTTGAGAGTACAGTCATTCTTCTACCTGTTCATATGGCTTATGGTTGCACTGATGCAACAGTGGCAGCTCTGGTACTGCATCCACTGAGACCTCATGGCACTCAGAAGACTGAAAGTAATTTCTCTCTGGCTCTGAATAGCGAAGCTGGCTGACTGCTAATAAGTAATAGACATGGGTTTCAAATCTTTGGGAGTTAGGGTTCTATTTATTTGTTCATGATCATATCCCAGGCATTTGACATTGTATCTAGTGCATGGTAAGATCTACATAAATTAATATTCATTGAATTAATGAGTAAATAAATGACTGAATGACTGAACAAATTAAAATCTTTTGAATTATGATTGTTCTGTGCTATTTAGGGTTATTTTGCACTGATTCTAATGAAAGAGTTGAGTACAAGTTAATATGTGATACAAGTTTTTGCCAAATGTCAACAGCATATGAGGGCATCCTTTTTCATTTGAGGATACAACAGGTTTTTATATAACCTTCACTACTCAGGGGTAAAGGCTGGGCCAGCCAGATTTGAGCTGTTTAGAGAAGGCATGAGCCTCTGCTGCATTTCTGAACTGATGAGAGTAGATGGCCTGAGAATGATTCTCATCTCAGGGACTGTCATTCTATCTGCCTCCTCTGAGCACTTCAGAAAACCACTGGCACAGATGCAGCAGAAGAACGTGAACATTTCTGGTGAAACTTCCCTGGAGAAAATTCTCCTGGGGAGAATTATGTCCACTAGAGACTAAACTGTTTTCTTTTTCAGTAGTCATGAATTTTTGGACCTAACAAATTCCAGGCAAACAGGAGAAAAAGCAAGTGACTTCTGAAAGGAATGATTTTCAGGGCCAGTGTCTTCAGGGTTACTTTATCTCTGGGTGGTTTTTGCTCTTGGGATTTGCCTGGGGACAGGACTGCAAAACAGACAAATATTTCAGATACCTCCTCTTATCAAAACTCTTTCCACACTTCTGCTTCTGCACACTCCTGTCTTCAGGTTTGATCACTCACAAAAACCTTGCTAAGAACTTTTTTTTTTTCATGATTCCCTGCATGGGGCTTTGCACATTAAGAGGACTTGATTACTGCCAAGGAGGAAAAGATAAAGTGATGGATTTTCAGAGGCACTAGAGGGAGCTGAAGGCAAGGAGCAACAATCTTCTCTCCCATACTCCAATCACAGTGGGCAAGCGACCCTCTTTGCTCACAGCTAATGCCCACTTTTTCGAGCCTCATTGTAGCCATTTTATTTGGGCATCAATAATAATCTTTCGACATGGAATTAAAAATTATACTTCCTCTTTGTTCTTGCTTGCATGCTCCTCTTTCTAACCTCATCACCTCTTGTTTCAAGAGTCCCTCCTTAATTAGTCTTGCATGAAGTATGTGGTAAAATTACCTGCACTGCTTCTTCTGGCTGGCCCTGCTTAACCAAACACTTCCCACCCACATCATGTTCTTTGCACTCATCCTAATTGACTCATAGGGTGACACCGACTGACATTTGCAAGCCAGTGACCTTCTTTTTGAGTTAGAATTGTTAAAAGCTGAGAGCATAGAGTGAAAAGGAGTAGGCAGAAACAGGTACCTGGCCCTTTCTTCATGAAGGAGGATGCAGAGGAGGTGCCAGGTATCGAGAGGAACTTATGCCTGAACACTTTGGCAATATTTAGCCAGGTAATTTGTCCAAGAATGAAAGTAATGTAATTAAGGTAAATAAAGAATGAGGCACAATGTTCATTCAAGGAAAAATGAGATAGCTAGACAGAGGGGAAAAATGACTGTATAATATCTACTATAAAATATTTACGAAATTATTGAACTTGCTACCTATTAAAATTAGAATGTATCAGGAAAGATATATCCAAAGAGGAAAAATGGATTTAAAATATATGAAGTACTCGAAGCAGTCCTTTGTGCATCTCCATGAAAAAAAAAAGTTGTTTTGAATTAAAACAAAAAACAAAGTAACAGAACCAAAAGAACCCAAAAAACCTGTGAGGATGAATGAGATATGTGTGAAATACATTGAGTTTTTTTTAAAATTTTATTTAGAAAGAAAAAAAAAACAACCAAACAAAACAGAAAAAAGGGTAGCAACAATACAGAATTCCCAAGGGAAAAAAGAAAAGAACAAAAAAACCACTAAGAAATCACTAGTTGATAAGTTACATACTGTCATCTTGGAAATAGTTGTTCAAGTTACAAATTTAAAGCATACAAAGTAGACATTCAAACAGTGAAACTATTAACAGTTCTGCTCAACAATCTAACAAAAACAGTAGTATGGGCATCTATCTTCCACACTTATACATACATGCAGTTATATCCTTTAGAGCGCTTTCTTTTGCTCTGTCTTTTACAGTAGCAATTATGCATTTTGGATTTTATTACTCCTACAGTTCTTATTACTTTTTTTATTTTAAAGAGAATAAAACAACAGAGGGCAGAACAAAGCAGATCAGAACAGAACAACATAAGCAACACAACACTTTACAAGACAACCGGACATTAACAGTAGCTGTCAAAATATCTCTTTCTCTGCTATAGTTGAGCATAGTTTCAGATACAATAATATCAAACATAACACAATAGTATAAAACCGTTCAAGAGAATGAAAGAATTACAGGGCATTCTGAACCGAATAACTATGATCAATGGCTACTATAATATCTCATTTTGAATAAAAAGATTTGTTTATACTATCACATATATTAAAATCCCAATAAGACACAACATGATAGAACCGATGGTAATAGCAGAGTAGAAGCATGGTACGACTTCTAAGGAAGATGATATTAAATCATCAATGGCTGCCATAATGTTTTGTTTTCTTCAGAACTCCTGTTCATACCATCACGCATAATAAAGTCAAACAAAACAGATTAAAACCATTCCAACTGATGGATGAAAACATTGAAAGGCTTCAAAGCAATGAAATGGGGAATCATGATTACCATAAAATCTTATATACTCTTACCAACTCTCATACTAGGAGACTATATGGTATTTACACATGTG
>PVJX010004182.1:0-82500 GCA_004027295.1 Dolichotis patagonum
AATTCTTTTCCTATAAAAGGATTCTTGTAATAAGAGAAATAGGTGAGGGACAGAGAAAACCCAGATGAATTCCTGTTTGACCACTGATGCCTCATGCCGTTGATCATTTGGGTCTTGGACTATACATTTTTATGAACTCATGTTACCAATGAGAACATTGCTATTTTTGCTTATTTCATTGTTTCTATGATTTTGATATTTTTCACTAAGGGTCTGTGATTTGGAATGGTTTAACACGCAAGCAACAGGCTGGTTTGTAATGTCACTGCAACAACATGCAGGGATTTTTAAGACCAGATTTTTATCCCAATAAATATGAAAAAATCTTATGCTGTGCTTTGATAAGTATTATATAGCATTAATATTTAATAATATAGTCTTAGGAGTCAGACAGACTAAGATTGTAATTAAGCTTTTACATGTATTAACTATATGATCTTCAGCAAGTTAACAGAGCCACGGAGGGCTCAGTTTCATTAAGTGTTTATTAAAATACTTCCTTCTTTAGTGATTAATATTGTAAAGCAATTAAAATAGTACATGACATATAGCAATATATTAAAAATTAATATTAACTCAACATAGTTTCTTTTACACAAGCAAAAAACAGTGAAATATAATTTTGAACATTATGCTGCTGGAGGAATGCTGATTTGTACGGACACTCTGCCTAAATTTTAGGAATTACCAAATTATATTCCAAAGTAGTGTAACACTTTGCGTGTCCACAGTTAGCACTTTATGTCTCCCACTTCTCCACATACTCACCAGTACTTATTGTCTGTGTTTTTTACTATAGCCAGCCTAATAGTGTGAAGTTTTATGTAATTTTTGTTGCATTTCTTTAACTAATGACACTGAGCGCTTTTTATGTGCTTACTGGTCACATGTATCTTAGAAGAAATTTCTATTCAAATTCTTTGTCTATTTTCATTGGATTATTTATGTTTTTACTATTGAGCTGTGAAATAAAAATAATTCTGTTTGTATTCTACTGGATACTCATCAAAAGTAAGATACACTCACTTCATCTCTCCATTATTTTGCCTTTGTACTTTCCTCATGTTTTGTAAGGTATGAATGTATTTCATTTTTATTATGTCCAGATTATTTCTTTTTTGACTTTGTTTGCTTATTCTTTAAGTGTTAGATGTAAGCAAATATTTCCTAATCCAGTGTCAAACAGATTTATCCATACATATTTTCCTCGAGAGCTTGATAATTTTATCTCTCCCATGTCTTTGATTCATTGTGAGCTAAGATTGGGACATAGCATGAGGGTGTGGATCACTTCATTCTTCAGCATTTGGAAAAGTTGTTATCTCAGCACTGTTTACTAGATATATCCTTGTTACCTTTTGGTTATCTTGGCACAATTGTCAAAAATGAACTCAGCTTAAATGCATGCCTCGGTGGAATAGAATTGCTGAGTACTACGGAAATCTTTATTATTGCAGGTTTGTTGTGTTTTAAAATACGAAAGTGTAAGTATCTAAACTTTGTTACTTTTCAAGCTTTCTTTGGCTACTCTGAGTTTCCTGCTTTTCCATCTAAATTTTACATTCACTTTGTAAATAACTGCAATAAAAGTCAAGAGTAATTTTAACAAAGTTTGTTTAAAACTCTTGGTCAATTTAGAGAGAATTACTTCTTAACAACAGTTTTCTAATCCATAAATATAGGATACTTTTCCATTTATTTGATGAAGGGGGATTTTAAAATTTCTTTAAGAAATAATAATTTTTCAGCATATGAATTTTGCATTTAAAAATTATTTCCAAGTATTTTATTTCCTTTGGTGCCATTATAGATAAGATTTTAAAAATGTTTTATTTTTAGATTGTTTATTTCTAGAGTACAGAAATAAAATTAAGAGTATTATATCATCTTGTAACCTTAGTCTTTACTAAATTTGCTTACCAGTTTTAACAAATGTATTGGTGAATTCCATAGAATTTTTATATTCAAGATCATATCAATTGCAGAGAGGTAATTTTATTTCTTCTTTTCCAAATTGGATGACTTTTATTTGTTTTCTTGCCTAAATTCCCTTACTTACCTGCATTACAGTGGTGACAGTATTAAGACAAGAGCCTTTGAGTTTTTGAGTTTTTTCTGTAACTCAGTTTTCTGTGTCAATCTTGATAATCATGTTTTTGTTATTATTTGTCTTTGCACTTTTAAAAAAGTACATTACATAAATTGATTCTTGTTTGTTGAAATGTACAATTTTGAAATCTCATTTGTTTTTGTTCATATGTATATATATATATATATATGGGTTCAGATTTGCACTTTTGAATATATATATTCAAAATATATGTATATATCTATTAATATATATCTTGGTTCAGATTTTTGCCAAGTATTTTTATATCTATAATTACAAGAGAAAAAAGAGTTTCTTATGGTCCCTATGCCTGATGCTCACATTACTGTGATACTGGTTTCACAGTATAATTTTGAAAATGATTTTTCTATGGACTTTACCTTGTGGGAAGTGTATTCGTATGACAGTGTGTGTATCACATATTCTCTATTCACCTACTGGTGGACTCCTAGGTTAATTCCATATCTTACCTATTGTGAATAGTGGAACAATAAACATAGTCATGCAAGTGTCTACTTAGTATGCTCATTAACATCCATAAATAAGGTAGCTGAATCACAAAGTAATTCTATTTTTAGTTATTTGAGATGTCTCCATATTCTTGGCTCATCCATCATAGCATAATAATTTATACTTTCACCAAAAATGTGTGTTTCTTTTCATTCCCAGCTTTGCCAGCATTTTAATTTTTTATTTTTATATGGAGTGGGATGACATATAGTTCATATTGGTTTGCATTTGTTGGATGGCTGTGATACTAAGCATTTTTAAGATATTTGTTGCTCATGAATATTTCTTCTTATGAAATGTGTATGCTCAGATAATTTGCCCATTTTTTGCTTCCCCATTTAGTTTTGAGTTCCTTATATATTTTGGATATTAATCTCTTCTGAGATGTCTAATTAGCAAATATTTCCCCCATTTTTCAGGGTGTTTCAATCTGGTGACTGTTTCCTTTGCTATACGGAAGCTTTTTGGTTCCCTAACTTCTTTAAATAATGTAAAATCTTTTTCCAGTATGTTCAATATCTGCAGAGATTTTCCCACAAAAATGTTTCAATGGACAGCTTTTCCACTAAGTGTATTTACTATATTTTCTTGTTCCTTTATTTTTCTTAGCTGTGCATAGTGGCACATACCTAATCCCAGTATGTGGGAGACTGAGGCAGGAGGATCACCATGAATTTAAGCCCAGGCTACATTTGCAAGTTTAAGGTCAGCTGGTATTACATAGTGAAACCTTGTCTTATAAACAATCTAGGTTCTCCATTATGCTTTGTAAATTATTACTGAATATTGAACATTCAGAATAACCTAACAGAGAATTCTGGAGGTTAGATTCTTCCTCCTGCCAATTTCCTAGTGTATGTTGATGTTGTTGTATATTGCCATTGTGTGTGTATTTAGGAATTTTTCCAAACCTTTTCTTTAGTGTTTTTTGTCACAGGTGGCTACTGAAGTCTTAATGACTGGACAAAGAGTCCTTGAATTAGTCTATTTTTCTTTTAGGCAATGAGTATTGTTGTATGTCTTCCATATATATATGTATATATATATATATATATATATATATATATATATATATATATAATATACAAGTCTGGAATAACCATTACTTCCTGCTTGATAGCCCCAGTTTAATACGTGTGAATCCTAGGTCTTTTTTGGTCTTTCCTGATTGTGCCCACACCAGCACTTGCAGATAGCTTTCCCAATTCCCAGGGATGTGGTATTATTTTCCAAAAATTTCTATGGACATGTGTTCTTACATTTTTTAGCCTCTGGGAAACCTACTATTTGTCCATTGTTATTTGGGGATTTATGTAATTGCAATGGTAAATGATTTGTTCAAATCATTGTTGATAAACACACAGAGAAAAATGGCTTTTCACTAGTGAGCAGTAAGTTTGATCAAACAGAAGTTTTATGAGTGAAGTCTTCCAGGGAATCATTATAGCACTACAAATGTGGTGATGAGGGCAATCGGATCCCAATCTGCGCCCTTCTAAGACTGCCAAGGTTTCTGTTCTCACCAAGATAGTGTGATGTTGATTTTGAAAGATAAAGAGGAGCTGAGGAGAAGGGCTTGATGAAGGGGGATGTTAAATTGTGACCCAACTGCTCACTGACTTGTAGTTCTACTTATCTTGAATACATACTTTCTTATCATTGCTGCAAGACTTTGGTTTATTTCAAGAGATCTCAAAAGTTGGTTCTGATAATGTTTACCAGTGTTTTTATTGCTTACATGAAAGAGATTTTTTGAATATCCTTATTTCACCAATTTCACTGATTTCAACTTTAGATCATTTACATTTAATGTAATTACTGATACTATATATCAATTTCATCTGTCATTTTCTTTTCTCTTTGTTATTTCTGCTGTTAGCTTTTCTTTTTTTTTCCTTTTTCTTGACTTCCTATGAGTTACTTTAACATGTTTTAGGATGACAATTTATCTGTGGAAGATTTAGTGCTTTTGTTTGTATAGCTTCTTAAGTGTGTGCTTGCTGTATTTTATACAGATAGTAGCAGTCTACTGGTGTCATCATTTTTCCAGTTTAATGCAGTGTAGAAAACACTAAACTTCTGCATTTATAATAAAATTATCTTAAATATTTCCTCCATTGTACATTTAGAACCAAAGAAAACATTACTACAATTTTTGCCTCAATCCTAAAAATAATTTAGGAAGCTCAAAGGAAAAATGTCTTTTGCATTAAATAATATTTTTTCTCAACATGATTTTATCTACTTTCTTTATGTTTTAAATTTCCTTATTTCATTATTTTATTTCATTAATCTTCATTTAAATATTTTTAAACAGGTCTGCTGATGAAAACTTCTCTTATTTTTCTATGTGCATGCAAAAATGTCTTGATTTTCTTTTCATTTTTCAAAAATAATGTCACCAGATATAAAATTTTGTGACAATAGTTCTTTAAAAGTACCATGCCTTTTTCTTCTTCTTTCCATTGTTTATCATAAGAAGTTCACCGTCCACAACCACAAACTCACTCAACCACCTTATCTTTGATAAAGTGGCCAAACATGCTCACTGGAAAAACGACAGTCTCTTTAACAAATGGTGCTGGAAAAATTGGCTATCCATAAGCACAAGATGAAAACTAGACCCATGTCTATCACCATATATTAAACTAAAATCTAAATGGATCAAAGATCTAAATATTAAAACAGAAACACTAAATCTGTTGGAAGACATAGTAGGTAAAAACCTCAAAGATATAGTGGTAGGTAGAGAATTCATGAACAGGAATCAAACCGCATGGGAAATACTTCCAAGAATCAATAACTGGGACCATATTTTACTAAAGAGTTTCTGCATGTTGACAGAGATTTCCAGCAGAGTGAAAAGAAAACCCACAAATTGGGAAAAAATCTTAATGGACTGTCCCTCAGACAAAGGACTTCTCTCTAGAACTTACAAAGAATTTTAAAAAATCAGACCCTCAAAATTCAAAGTCCCAATCCAAAAATGGGCATCTGAAATGAATACACAGTTCTCAGATGAAGAAATACGAATGGCAAATAAATACATGAAAAAATGTTCATCATCATTAGTCATGAGAGAAATGCAAATTATAACCACACTGAGATTCCATCTCACTCCAGAAAGAATGACCAGGATAGAAAGAACTACCAACAACAAGTACTGGAGATGCTGTGGGGAAAAAGGAACTCTTCTGCGCTGTTGGTGGGAGTATAGACTGGTGTAACCACTGTAGAGGTCAGTCTGGAAATTCCTCAAAAAGCTGGCTTTGAAAGTCCCATTTGACCCAGCTATTCCGCTTCTAGGCATATTCCCAGAAGAACTGAAAACATCATACCACAGTGATATATGTGCACCCATGTTTATAGCAGCACAATTTGTAATAGCCAGATCTTGGAAATAACCTAAGTACCCATCAACTGAGTAATGGATAAAAAAGTTGTGGTATTTTTATACAATGGAGTACTACTCAGCTATAAAGAATGATCACATTGAGATATTTATAAATAAACTTGAGACCGTACTCATAAACGAAATAAACCAAACTCACATGTGTAAATACTGTATAGTCTCCCTAGTATGAAAGCTGGTAAGAGTATATAAGATTTTATGGTAAGCATGATTCCCCATTTCATTGCTTTGAAGCCTTACAATGTTTTCATTCATCAGTTGGAATGGTTTTAATCTGTTTTGTTTGACTTTATTATGTGTGATGGTATGAACAGCTGTTTTGCAGAAAACAAAACATTATGGCAGCCATTGCTGATTTAATATCGTCTTTCTTAGAAGTCCTAGCATGCTTCTACTCTGCTATTACCATCGGTTCTATCATGTTGTGTCTTATTGAGATTTTAGTACATGTGATAGTATAAACAAATTTTTTTATTGAAAATGAGACATTATAGTAGGCATTGATCATTCTCTGTTATTCAATTCAGAATGTCCTGTAATTCTTTCATTCTTTTGAACAGTTTTATACTATTTTGTTATGTTTGATATTATTGTATTTGAAATTATGCTCAACTATAGCAGAGAAAGAGATATTTTGATAGCTATTGTTAATGTCCGGTTGTCTTGTTGTAAAATGTTGTGCTGCTTATGTTGTTCTGTTCTGATCTGCTTTGTTCTGCCCTCTTTTGTTTTATTCTCTTTAAAATAAAAAAATTGAAAATAATGTTTTTATAAAAAAAAAGTTCACCATCATTGATATTATTGTTCTAATACATTGTGCCTGAAATTTTGCATTTGATTTCAGTTCTTAGAGATTTAACTACAATATGTACTTCACTTCTGTAGTGTTTAGGGTTTGCTTAAAAATTTGAATATGACAGTTTACAATTTTGCCATATTTGAAACATGTTTCGTCATTTTCTTTCAAACCTTTTCAATCCAGATACTATTTTCTTTTTATTTCTGGACTCTGGTGATATGAATTTTAATCTTTCATTATTGTTTCAGAGGTTGTTGAGGCCAGGTTGCTGTTGTTTTGACTTGTAGTAATATTTCCTCTCTCTGTCTCTCTCTCTCTCTCTCTCTCTCTCTCATTCTTTCTCTCTGTCTTTCTTGGTTCAGATTTGTAATGATCAATAACTTGTGTCAACTTGAGAAGTTTAGAAGCTTAACTAAATTGGCCCAGCAATCCTATACCCCAGGGTGTAGAGGATCCACACGAGGGCTGCTCCTTGCCCAGATGGTAAAAAGGGGAAAAAAGAAAGGATGGTTCTGCTTCTGTTCTTCCACAGAGTACCAGTTTTTGTCCTCAGCTTGGACATTGATCCCCTAGGTTCCAGCACAGATTGTTCTGCTACAATGAGGTGTTTGTTCTAAGGTTGATTTGTTCTAAGGTCCTATCTAAGGTTGATTAACTGGCTTGTAGACTCTTCAGCTTTCTAGCACAATCTCTTGGTCTTCCACATCATATCTTTCAGTTTTCTATTACAAACTGTTCAACCTTCCATTGCAAACCCATTGCCTCTTGATACAGACTTGCATGAGACCTTGGACTGAAATCTTCAGTCACCAGACACCCTCTGCACCCTTCCTCATCCCACTCTGCAGGTGACCATGTTAAGTCAATCTTCAATTTCTTACACATTTGCATATCTTATGCTAAATCTATTTCTCTAGTAAAACAAAAACTCATACAAGATTGAGTAGTTTCTATTTTTGCTTTTGTAAGTAGGTAATTGTTTGGGTCTTGTCTCTTACTCCACTGTGAAACATAGTAATTTTTCAGTGATTATACTTTCTAATTCTAAGGTTTCCTTTGGCTGAGGTTTCTTTTCTTTACTGTTTTAAGTATGTAATTGCTCATGGAAGCATTTTTGTGGCAGCTGCTTTAAAAAATTCAGATAATTCTAGCATTTTATCCTATCTAAGGTTGATTAACTGGCTTGAAACATATATCCAAGTCCTAAGACCATTGCTCCAGAATGTGACTATCTTTGGAGAGAGTCTTCAGAACAATTCAGTGAAGGTAGTATTAGATCCTATGTGTGCCCCTTAATCCAAGGTGATTCTGTCCTGATAAGAAAGGGAGATTATGAACACATAGAGAGAGAAATCCTGTGAAGAATCTGAAAGAAGATAGCCATCTACCAGGCTCTGAGTGAGGGTTCAGAAGGATACTAGACCTGCTGACATCTTGAACTTGGACTTACAACCTCTAAAACTACAAGGAAATGAATTCATGTTGTTTAAGAACACCAGAATTTGGCCCTTCTTATGACAGACCTAGCTGACTAATATAACAGGTACTGTCGTAAGTTTGACATCCTCTGGCTCTCGCCATGACAAATTATTTTTAATTGAAACCTAAAATTTTCATCAGTGCTGTTGCAATGTGAACCTCTAGAATTTATTTAAGGCTACTGGCTTAGCTGGTTGTCACTTGTCCTGCTTTAGTAGGGGACAGGGGAGGACGGCTCTTTACTGTCAGGTAAAAGTAGAAGTTGATAGACTTTGGGGGTACCTTCCCGGGGGTACAGCTCCGGTTCCCTATTACCTCTCCACTGGGAATTTTCTGAGGGAACAAACACCTCATTATTGCTCTCCACATGGCCTCAGTTAAAGTATGACCTCATCACCACTGGTTTATGGTCAGGATTTGTCCCCACCAAGCTGCCTCTGACATCGCCTGAGCAGAGAAGTGAAGGTCAGTCCCTTTCTGCCCTGTCAGGGCCAAAGCCCAGGCTGCTATCAGGTTGGTACTAGCACTGCAGTGCTGGGTGCTCCTCACCATCCAGTGAGATCAAAGGCCTGCCTCTCTGTTACGTCTCATTATCATTCTGAAGCTGGTGCTTGGGGTGCCTTGTTATAGTCTGGTCAGCATGAAAGTTTAAACTCCCTGCTTTACCTTTCTGGGCATGAGTTGGGAGTAGGGTCTCTAGTTTGTATTTTGTGGTGTTTGACTGCATAGAGTAGTTTACTGTCTTGTGAGATTGCCTCTTTTCTGGCCTTTGGCTGAGAGTAGGCCTTTTGCGTCTATTTTTACCTATATCTTTTGATTTTTGTAGACTCCTGAATTCTTTGGCTTCAGGTTGAGATAAACAAGGCTAAAAGAAAACCCAGGGAATTTATCACTGTGCCCCTTACCAGGTCCTGAGTGTCATAAATGATCTTGTTTCTTCTTATCTTTCAGAGGTTTCTTGTTTGTTTTGTATGTGAACATGAGGTTTGATTGTACTTAGTGAAAGGAAGGAAGGTCTACTTCATCCTCCTAAAGCAGAAGTGGGGAATTTTTTAAAAGTGACAATCAGTGTAGTTATTGATGTGAGGAATGTAGACATATTAAACTCAATTTTTCCCGCATGATTTGTACGTTGTAATTCTCATTATGCTTTATGTTTATAACAAATCATATTTGTGTGTATTTGAGTAAAAAGTTATATTGTCATTTGCTTTTAAAAAACATGTAAATTAGATATTTTATTACATTAAGGATTATTGTACATAAAATTTTCTAAGAGAAGCAAAGTCCTGCAGTTCCAAGGAGTTCACTGAACTTCAAATATTCAACAGTATTCTCTGATTACTGTTATTAGTTTCCATACTGGTATGGAAATTGGTTCAAAGCTATATGTGATAGGTAAACTCTGCTGTACAATACTTTTTAAGAAGCAAAGTCATGGTCTGTTAATCCAACAGGATTATTAACAAAAGGATGTGAGAAAACACCTGATGATGACAGAGAGGAAGCAGAACTAATTCAAGAGTGTGAAGAAGTGAATTTGAGTCTTGCCTTAGCTTCTGCTCAGGTATGCAGTCTTGATCAGATCCATCAAATTTGCTGACCCACAGCCTCTTTAGTTGCTTACAGTTGAATGAATTTATTATCAGCCAAGTGAAAACAGATATTATTGTATTCTTACTATTCTCTGTGTATTTATATCATAGGGGATACAGCTTGATACATACTCTAATTTGTATAAAATATTAATTTGGAAATTCACATTTGTTTAATTTTCGGTTGCTACAAACCATGGATTTGTAGGGTTAACAGAATCATTTAAGACTAAGCTGTTATAGATCACTGATTTTCAAACTTGGCAGCACATTAAAATTAACTGGGGGCTCTTTAAATGCTCCAGCACCCTGGTATGTCTCCCAGAGATATTTAGCTTACTGATCTGGGGTGAGACCCGATCAGTAGTACTTTAGAGAAATTCCCCAGGTAACCCCTCTAACGCGTGTGACTCTCCAATTTAGGTAAATGTCTCCAGTTCTGATGAGAGATGTTACTCCAGGTGAGTGAGGCAAGTGAGCAGCCAGGCTTGGGTACCATAGATTTAGTAATGATCCTAACAGTTGGGTAGGAGGACTAGTTTGTCTGACTCTTCTCTGTTTCTCCTTAACACCTACATTTTCAAAAGCGTTTGCTAGCAGTATCCACACTGCCCTGCACATTTCTGCTCCCCATCTGGCTCCCTTTTTTTCCTTCTGTCCTTCCATGTAGGAGCTGACTTGGTGCAACTGTATCCTCAAAGCTTAAATTCTTTCTGCAGTATTAACACCAACTTCTGCCTGAACAGCTTAGGAGAGAGAAAACTTGACTACCTCCTGGGCAAATGTTTCTGTCTCTAGTCCTCAGTATTCCTAAAATGAAAAGGGAACAAGAAGACAGGTTTCTACTGGATATAAATAGGATTGTGTGTGCTAATTTAATAACAACTTTCAATAGAGTTTCCATTGCCTCTTAAAGATAGGTACCTCTTTAAAAATACTGTATTTTAATTACCATACCTTTTCTTTCAAAACAGTGCTGTGGGAATGTTACAGTCGTCTCAGATCTTTTAAATGGAAATCTATCTTTCTAATTGTTGCAGAAGAAAAGGCTGAGGCACATGGAAGACAAGTAGATTGGCAGAGTGGGCTGGAAGTGGCCGAGAGGGAGCTGAACTGTGGTTTCACTCCCACAGGTACAAGCCGACACAAGGTTTCCACTCAGGAACTGTGTGGCTTTTCTCCACTACATGGCGCGGTGTTCTCTTCAACGGTCCAAACTGTGTGTTCCAGACTGGCACAGGTGTACGAAGAAAGAATGGACACATGAAAAGTAAAAAGGGACTCTGCTGTTACGAATATTCAAGAACACTTTGAAGACAGGACTCTTGGAATCACTTTGAGAGCTGCTCTATGGAAGGTGACATCGGTGAGAGCAAAGCGAACTAACTCTATGCATCCATCCCCAGGTTGCATCCATCCAAGTGTGCACTGAGGTCATTTCCTCGCATTTAAAGGTGAACCCTGTCAGTCCCAAAAAGTGTTCTCTGTGCTAACCGGTTCACTAATTCACTGCTGACGGGGCTCCTCTAGGAAGGGAACACATAAAATATTTAAACCTTGTCCTTCTGCAGATGCACAGCAGCAATGATGATTTTCCACAGAATTTAGCATTAAACTCGGGCAATTTGTACAGCTGTGCATATAAATGACTTTTCACATAATCTCCAGAGGCCAGGGTCAATGCTCCTCGCATGTTTTAATACTGTAGATGACATAGTAACATTCTTCCAATTTATGTTCCTTCATAATTGAAAGAAGCTTTAATAAAAGTGAGGAAGAGGCAATATGTACATAGCGACATTGATTTCTGCTGATGGTTGAGCAGAATTAATTGTAATTTTAATGTAATTTGTTCCATGGAAGATGTTGGGCCCTGGAACGTATCTAAATCCATTTTAAAGCAAAGTATGTGTGTTTATGTGTGTTATAGCATTAGAATGACCCAATTACACTGCTGTCACGAAGACACCAAATATAACTTCCCTAGGTGAATACTTTATTTTTCCTACAGATATATTTGTGTAAATAAGCAGTAGCCTGGTATTGATCATCAGCACAGAATTTTAACCAGTCAGATTTCATGGTGACACAGTTGTTATGGTGCTTAAGAGAAATAAACATGTAATTTGCCAAAGTACAAGTATAACACAGTTATAATTGCTAAAGTGCAGTTATCTACGTGAACTGTAGTTACTATTTATTCTAGGTGAAATAGTTTTTTATTAAGTTATTTTTTCATTTAGTAGAGCTAATAGTTGTGTTGGTAATTTGAATGTTTCCTACTGTGGGTAAAAACAAATGCAAAACGAAAGAATGATGGCATTCTCCAGCTCTGAAATTTGCTAATTGCAGGACTGTTCAATTATAGGTAATATCCTTTTATTGCTAATAAGATTACCTTGTGTCAACACAAATACAATTCTGAAATAGAATTTGCCCAATTTAGCTTGTATGGAATTTAAAAATGCATAAAAAGACTTTGGAAAATCACCATTGAAATATGAATGACAAGGCAAAAAAATTAGTAAAATGCCTAAGCTGAAAAAATTTTTCTGATACTATGATTTTTATCTCGGGGCAATTTCAAAATGGCTATGTTGCCATATGCATACATCCACACATACAAAACAAGCATGTGATTGGATCCATTGTTATGTAGATTAAAATTATTTAGTTTTAATTTGTTTTTACCAAAATTTGGTGTTCTGCAAACCTTCCTGCCCTGGCCAGGAATATCTAGTCTTGTGTTGGGTACACAATGAGCAGAGAAAGAATATGTCTGTAGATGAGATTGGGTAATTAGCAAGGCATCAGAATCTCTTAGTGGTAGTGAAAATTACCTCAAAACTCCTATTCCTAGGTCTACCTAACACCACTCAAGTCAAACTCTTCTGATACACAGCGCAGGAACCGGCAGCTTTGAGCCTCAGGTGTTACTCACACACATGGGGTTTGAGAACTACCGTGCTGAAGGGCTCACTCTGCTGTGTTGGTAATGGCTATCACACATACCCGGTATCCCTCCATCCTGGCCTTTGGCTGCAAAACTGTGTTATGGCCATCCCTCTTCTTTTAAAGAAGGGGCCACTTGTCCACTTACTGTCTAACATAGCTGAGCGGAGACTTCCCAGAGGACGATAGTCTTAGATCAGACATTTCTACCGATTACAGCAGGTATGGTGTCAGGCTCTTAGGGATATTGTAGGATTCTTTAAGAATATCAACAATAGAGACTGCCCAGGAAGTCTGATCTCTCTTTCTCATACAGTACTGTTTCTAAAAATGCAACCTAATTCTTGTATATCAGAATAACTTTGGAAGATATTAATGCTGCATGTTCTGTGGTCTCATATTAGACCTCTTGGACAAAATTACAGACTGCACCCAGAAATCTGTGCGTGCTATCGTGTTATATCACAGCCCCTCACTGACATCTCAACTGAATCATGACCATTTGTTGAGCTTGGGAAAAGGTTTCATTACCTTTTCCTGAATACCGGACTTATCAGGGAAAACAACAAATGTCTGAAGTTTTCCAGATTTAACACGTGAAAAATTTTTCAGCCCTAGGCAAATGAAAATAGTTGGTGCCTAAAGACTTAATTTCAAGTCTTGTTCTACCATATAGCAGTTTATACCAGCTAGACAGCTTTGAGCATGGTTCTAAACCACTTTTGGGATCCAATTTCCTCATTAGATAGCTGGCTATAATGTCCATTTCACAGAGATATTACGTGGATTAAGTGAAATTAGAGGTGATCACATATATGAAGCACCTACCAAGCAGACATTCCGCAAATGTTATTTCCTTCCCCAATCATTGCCAAAATTGTATTCGTAGGCCCAAGAGGAGGATCTTGTTACATACAACTAGAAGGTGGATGCCATTTAATTTATTTCACTGAAGAAGGAGGCTTTTTTCTCAGTAAATAACAGACTGTCATAGCTGTTTCAGCCAGATTTGTTTTTTGTTTTTTCAACTTGCAAATATGCAAATTGAGAGTCATGATTCACTTCATTCCCGTTAAAATCAATTTAGTATAAAATTGTGGATATCAACAACAACAGAAAAGGTATACTTAAAATATAGATTTGTAAGTCTTAGAATTTAGACTATAAACAAATGCAGTTATTGCTTCTACAGTTTGAGGAGATAGTGAACAAAACTCTAAAACCAGGTAAGGGTCTATTGCTGGCTTTCCTAAGCTTAATGGATTTATACAGCTCTCAATTTTTCTGAACCTCTGATTCCGCACTATCAGAAAGATGAGACTGGAATAGTAAATTTTTAAATTGATCACTAAAGTTCCTTCAAGCATTGTGATTCTACTCTAGAAAAGTAATTATTTGCTTTGTTTTGATTCTTTTAATAGAAAGGGAGCAGGTTACGTTGTTTATTTGTTTGTTTTTTGAGACAGGCTCTCACTACATAGCTGAAGCTGGCCTTGAGCTCACTATGTAGAGGGATGTAGCTACTTTAAGACAGTTAACATCATTGCAGAGGAATTAATTTTAGCTTTTGTCCTTTGTTTTGAAACACCAATTTCTTTTATAACTTATTCCAACTAGTCATATATCCAATTTTAGAAAAACTCAGAATAATTCTATGTATTTTTTCATGACACAGCTCTTCAAGTAAATGAATAACCATACTGAGCCTTAGTAAACGTTTTGGTGTTTTATTTTATTCGTCTTATTTTTTGAGACAGGGTTACACTATGTAACCCAGGCTGGCCTTGAACTTACTATGTGGTCAGGTTGGCCTTGAACTTGCAGTAATCTGCCTCCTGATTGCTGGGATAACAGGCATGCACCACTTGTCCACCTGAGCCGAGCTAAATTGTACTTTTGCTACACCATGGCATTGTCGTGTTGATCAGGGTAGACTTGGCTAAAAGCCGTGAGCATTTTCCACCAGCTGAGATCTTCCTAATCGACTTAGGACAGAATAGATATCCAGCCTGGTAAATTGAGTAAGTATGTGTTATTCTCAAATTTGAATAACCAAAGAAAAAGGTTTACTCCCTCTTAGTCGGTTTAGAATAAGAGGTTTTAAAAAAGAGAAGACTGAGTTGAGGCAAGGCTAAGTATACTGAGCTCAATCCTAGAGAATCTGTAAAATGGGTAGACATAGTGAAGCCTAGGGTAGTAGAATGATAACAAGTGTTTACTCAGTAACAATACATCCCGAGTTGAAATTGAGAGTAGACAGGGCTTAAATCTAGACCAGATAAATGCTCAATTCTACCTGTCACTGATTTACTGAATATTTATTGAATACTTGCTCTGTACTAGATATTGTTTGACTCTTGAGATATACCTACGGCCATAAGATCCCAGCTTTTACCCTATGTGGTAGAGTGCACCCAACTTACTAGTTGTCAAATATCTCCTTTGACACATTAATAATTTGAGGATTCCTGTGACTAAACTGGGAGACATTGTCTTAACTTGTTCAAACATGGAGATTTGTGGATCCATTCTTTGTGATTTTGATTAGAAGGGTTTGGCCCCGAGACTCAGATATGCACATTTTAAGTAAGATTCCTTGATTATTATGAAACATAATGTCCACAGATGACAGTTTTAGAAAGATCATTTTAGAAGGAGTGATTGGATTTTTAAAATCTGTCCTGTGTATTCTTAAGTTGTCCTTATAAGGCCAGAAGAGTTCTAGCACTTGTATCTGCTAAGTTGGTATTTTCTACTCATTGATTCCAGCATTTTCAAGACTCTGACAGTGTCTTAGCCATTTCACACGTTCGTGATTCCTTCCTACTTTCAGGTACGGGCCACGAATCTCATTTGCCAGTGTTTTTCTTTAAAATTAAGCCTCAGAATTAACCACGTTGCTGCTCTGGGTTCATTAACTAGCCAGTGAGTGCAACCATTCTTTCTGGACAGTGAATATTTATTGATGTAGTCAATGAGTACATTGCATAAAAATCTCTTTTAGTGGAGTTATATTTTTAGCTTTATTAATCTCATAATCATAATCTTCACAACTTTTGTATATTTTTCAAATTAAATTATATAATCTAATCACTTCTCTGTTTTAGCCAGTTATCCCCTTTACTCAGGGGCAAAACTAAACCCTCCATCTCTAATTATTCCTGTTTTGCCCAGTTGACCCACTCGTGATTTGTCATAAATAGCTGTGTCAACATCTTTAATCCTTGGAGTGATTTCCCAAATTCCTCTATTGTGGTTAGATGCTTGAACATCAGCAGCAATCCAAGTTTCAGTATCACACTGCATAATACAAATGACCATCTCACTATAATTGCTTATATTCTCTGATCTGATCTTAACAATCTTTCCTTACATCTGCTTAAGCCACTCAATAACCTTTGGGATTGCTATCACAAGTATACTCTATTCTAAGCCACTCAATAACCTTTGGGATTGCTATCACAAGTATACTCTATTCTCAACTTCTTTGAATGATCATTTATCCTTTTGCTTAACTGAAGCAAATGAAGGCACTCTGTACCTATGAAGCTTAGATGAAAACCACTTTATTTTCTAACCTCCACACATCTCAACACCATTGAAAACCATTTCTCATTCCTTGTTCGAAACACCAGCCTTTTTCAAGTTCAAATCATAAGTTTTTATTAGTTCTCACTTCTATAAGTTACTGCAATGTACTGGCATTTGTGCTTTCTGTTCATAGAACACTTGACTTCAGCTATGATTTTTCCAGATTTTCATGCATGGAAATGATACACCCAACCCTACAGTCCTAGAACCTTGATCTACTCATTCCTGTAACATTCCATCATTTTAGTTACATGATCATTGTCAACATATTGTTATTACCTTTAGCTATACTACTGCCAACAATGTTAATTTCAAATATTTTGACATCTAGTTATGATTTCAATTGTTCAACACACTTAATATTTTCTTTATAACAATTTTTTGACCTCATGAAACCTGCAATCCATCGGTTGTAGCACCATTTCACCATACATTACTCCAGCTTTTCCCTTCCCACAGAAGTCTTTATATTTTAGCCCATTCTTGCAAGTCCTTGCAGATCTTTAAATTTTCCATGATCTGTCTCTTGGCATTCTATTCACCTGTAAAATACTTCGTTATGATTTAGCTCAACTACTTTTGTATCTCCAAAACAGTACCTCAGCAAGAAAATTCACTAATTGGCCTTTGTTTAAATTTGAGTACACAGAAGTAAGAGAAATTCTAAAACTGACAGATAATCCTAGTGGATTTTGGTTTTATATTCCCTCAGCCACTTGTTAATGTGCCAATTCATGTCTTTACCTTAAATCTTTAAAGCCATCATCCACATACTGATTACCTTGAACACAATCAATGTACTTAAATGAGAATTATGTAATATTCACCAAAAATTCCGCCACCCTGTTGTAATTTTTCTTTTGTTACAGTTTCTTCATTGTAGTTTCCTTTGCTATGGAGAAAATGTTGCCCATACTTCAGGGCAAGGATAATTTATGCCATGAATTCCACTAACTATTACCATTTTAAAAATTTACTGTATACCGTTAAACAATTTCTCTCCTGAATCACAAAATTTCTCCTTTCAAAACATTTAAAAGCATTTTCTTTTACTCTCATGTCACCTTGCAGTAGAGTCCTATTCTCTGTTCCTCTTCGTGGAAAAAGTGATCGTGAAAGTTACCTCCTTATATTTGTTATTCTCACATGATCTCCTCTTATATAATTTCCTACCTACTTTAATTGAGCTATAAAGCCCAGGCTTCTATCTGCATTGTTACCACAACATAGTTCTTCTATATTCTTCATGGCGTTAGTTCTCCATCATCTGACAAGTACTCTGTACAGTATCTAGGGTCACTGATTAATTCATCTTCCTGAGACATGCTTTGTTTTGCTTTTAGGATGCTGTACTCTGCTAGTGTCCCCTTCACTTCACGAAGTGGGCTCTTTCCACCATGGCCGCGTGCTATCTGTGAAACCTCTAATTAATAAAATGCTCTAAGCTGCCAACTTTAGCCTTCAGCTTTTGATCTCCTTTACACCTATTCTTGCACCATTTCAAATACTTTTTTCTGTTTCATTGAACTTTTAAAATATCTCGTCCAGCAGACAAATGTAATATAGTCAACTACCAAAAAATCAATACAATTATCACTAACAGTTTTCCAACCCAGTCCATAGTATCACATCACCTCAGGAAATGGTACCACCATTGCTATCTAGATATCCAGGCTTCGAATGCAGGAGTCATTTTGATGGTTTTCTGTCTCTTGTATTTTAGACCCAATCTATTAGTTGTGTTCTGCTACCTGTCCTGCCACATTATAACTGAAGTTCAACCCCTCTTCACATCTTCACCACTGTATGATAGTCTTAGAAGCCAACAGCCCTTGTGGAACTCCTGCAAAGCCTTCCTTTCCAAGCACCCCACATACACTGTCGCCTTCCTATGGGCCATTTTCAACAAAGCAGCTACAGTGATTTTTTTTTAAAAATTATTTTAATGCAATACAATTAACTATCAATAAAATATATTAAAGATTCTTCTTTTCACAGCAAAAAAACCTAGAGAATAATGATAAATTTGAGGCATTGGTAGGTAAATGGATACAACTTGAAAGCATAATGTTAAGTGGAGTAAATCCAAGTACAAGCATAAATGTCTCATGGTTTCTCTCTTAGATGAGAAACTCAAAACACATATATACAAATAAACAACAAAATAGAAGATAAGATAGATAAGTAAGAAGTAGGGAAAAGCTCATGGAATCCCCCAATGTTACATGTGACATTGTTTCAAAATTTCTTTTAAAATGGATATTAATACTTTTAGTTATTTAGTGATATTCTGAAACCAATCAGTCAACACATGTCCTTCCAGAATGTAAAAACTCTGAAATAACTTCTCTTTGCATCTAGAGTAAACTCTTACTCTAAACTCTATGTCTCTAAATTCATTGATCCATATTCCCTGAGTTTATGATTGTGATTCAGCATTGACAGTCTTTCTGTCCCAGAAACACATCAAAATCTTTTCTATCTGAGAACCTTTGTGATTACAGTATCTTCTGATTGGACCGTTTTCTTCCTAGCATGTATTAGTATACTACCTGTTTCCTTTTTGGGACTTGCTGCAAACATTTCTTCACCAAGGCCTTCCTCATTCATTCTAATTAAAGAAATTCTTCCAGTTTTACCTAGTTCTCTAGTTTGTTATTTTTTCTGGATAGAAAAAACCAGTTCCTGAGTTTGGCTTACTTATTA
Source organism: Dolichotis patagonum (assembly GCA_004027295.1). NCBI lineage: Eukaryota > Metazoa > Chordata > Mammalia > Rodentia > Caviidae > Dolichotis > Dolichotis patagonum. The sequence goes on from PVJX010004182.1 coordinate 19,155, forward strand.
TTGCTATCTTCTTTTATTTTTTTATCACATTTCTCACTGCCATACCAAAGTATAAGTTCCTATAAATATTATACACCACACTCCCAGAGTGTAAATGAGCACATGGAAAATATTCAACATCTAATATTTTTCACTGACTGAAGATCTTGCTAGGACTTGTTATTCTGTATTTGTGGCTCTGCTCTGCAGTTATGGAAATGTACACTTACATGGTGGGTCAACATCTCATTCTGTTAATTCTTTGTGTTATGAATCTCTGCTTTTTATCTATTACTTGTTATCTTAGCTCTTTTGGTTAACTTTATATACAGATGCATTTTTTTGTTTCTATTTGTTCTATTTGTTTCTATTTGTTTAAACTATTTTTAGAAACTTTCATAAATTTTTATAACTGAAAGTTGTGAAGTGATTAGTATTTGAGAAGGGATTCACTACAAAGTATGTTTTAGGGTTTTTTTAAAAATCAAAATGTAAATCTTTTCTCCTCTATATAATTGTTGCTGCAAAAAATAGTGTTTCACATCTATGACTCAGTTTCTTTCTAAGTCAATTGGAACTTTCAACATTTTTTCTTGAAAGATTGTTTGGAAATTCAGTAAAATACGGTAAATGAATTCCTCAGTACAAATTGTGGCATGGGAAAGTCATACAAAAACAGAAATTAGTGACTTTTGGTACACACAGATTCAGAGGGGGAGGGTTTGGTTTATAGAGTCAGTGAAAGCCACTATCTCCTCGAACACACCACCTTGTACATTTTCACTTTCATCTGAATCTCTGTATTATTTTTTAGTGTTTGGTTAGCTTCCTTTCTTTTATAATAAGGGATTTGAGTGGATGGTATCTAAATACTTTGACTTTGATCAGATTCAAACAATTCATGTGGAAATTTCAAAGAGGTGACATGTTTTACCTCTGAGTAGTAACCGGGCACAGTTTTTTTTTATTCCTAGACTTTAAAACAATATGTATTTTAAAATCTTCAGCCTCTTGCCAGAGGAATGGATAGAAGGTAGAGAAGAGGCTGGACAGGAGAAATTAGTTTTAGACCCTGGGTCCTTCAAGAAGGTAGTATCCTCATAGTGGGAAACTGTAACGCTTCAAGCCCCAAAGATTTCAGATATCTTTTGTGTGAGGCATGGGAGTAACTGGAAATAGAAATACTTACTGAATGATGAGGAAATGTTGATTTTTATTTTCACTTTTGGAAAGCAACAGTGTCTCATCTAGACTAGGAAGCAGTTCAGCATCTGGTGGGGAGGTATTAGGAAACAGAAGAGATTACAGCTTTAAGGTCTAGCCCTATTTTATTATCTTATTGTGCAAATTTAGAGGTACAGTGTGATAATTCAGTATAAATGCAGTGTATAATGGTAAAATAAGTGCAGTTAATTTGCATTTCCATCTCCTTAAACATTCTTTAAAATTTTTGATTAACTTGTAATGCCACTTTTCAGCTTTGTGACCTTCATCACGGCATTAAATGTGTCTAAGTGTCAGTTTCTCATTTGTAATAATTGGAATATCATCTGCTTCATAACTGCTACTTCAGATGTTGCAAAGATAAAGTTTAAATAGAATGAAACAATCAATATGCTCCAATCTTCCTGATAATAAGCATCACCTGGGTTTCTGTTAAGTAGAGAAATTATAAGTATTTACTCTTACAAAACTTTATTTGATTGATTGTTTGGTGGTCAGAATTTATGTTTTTGAAAATAACCAATATGATTTTCTTCAGGCAAATGTAGAAGCCAGTAAAATGATGATATGCTCTGTGATGGTGATGTTAACATTAATCAATATAGTGAGGACTGAGAAGTCCTGAGAGAAATAAGGCAGCCTAAAGCGAAGAACTGCATGACTTGTTCCTCTACCTGGTTCTTATTTGTGTGAAGAAGACAGGAACATTTACTTGTCTGAAGCTACTATTATAGAGAAGTAAAAAATGGTCTCTCTCTCTTTCTCTCTCTCTCTCTCTCTCTCCAGCATCTATGTGTCTGTCTCCTAAAAACTCCTATCTAACTACCTCTTTGCATCTAGCATCTAACTATCTAACATCTAACTTTTACTTAGTTCAGGGAACTAACACCAGCATGATACTGAGTCACAAAGCACTGAGAGATTTGGGACATCTTCCAAGGATTCCAATTCCAATTGGTGTAGATTGATCAACATTCATTATATTTCTGCAGAGTAAGCAACAGTATGGTAACAAAGAAGGCATGTAAAAGCCACACTATTAGTATGCTGTTTTAATGGCAACTGTATCGAAATAATAGCTACTTAGATAAAAGGTAATATTTTTCTTGTGTAAAGGTGTCTATAAACACAGAACTACAGATACCATTTCAGTACTGGTGCATAAGGTAGATATGAAACCCTATAAGCTACTAAAAATAATTGGTTTGTGTTTGGTTAAAACTGAATTAATAAAAAGAACTCATGTTACTTGTCCTTACAGATCAATCACAGGTTGCCAGATGAATTGCTTTCGGATTTTGAATGCTCCAAGAACCAAAGATTATTCTGTAATTCATCTCTGCTCTAATTTGAGGTGAGTCCCATAGCATAATAATACCTCTATTTTTTAAATCAAAACACCTGGTAAAATTTACACAAACTGTGTGACTGTATTAAAGATTTTCTATAAGTTTTCTCTTGTCCAGGCTTGCCATTGAATAGTTAGCTAAAAGGAAAGTAATTGTAAGATGTATGTGTAATGCATGTATCTATTTCCTTTATGTTGGGGTCCTCCGCGTAACTCTTCTGTGTGTTAGAGATTTTAGTTCCTACAGAAATAATCTACAAACAAAGCATTACCATGTAGTATCAATGGCTACCTTCATACATCTGTCCAGCACTTCACAGGGCTACTAATACCTAAATAAATATATGACTGATAAATAACTTCACTCATGCATCATTGCATAAGATTCACTTTTGAATTTTAGAAGTTTAAGTTCTGTTCATTGTAACAAAGTGCAAGCATCATATAGAATAGATCCTTTAAATAATATGGATTGTACAAGAGGTTCAAATAAAATGAGATGAGACTTTAAGACTGATGAGACCATTTCTAAGTTCACGTACGGATGCTCACACATTTACACATATGAACAAATTTTCAAAATTTCAATTTTCAGTTTCCCATATTGGTAAGAGAGCGCTTATACACCGTTTTCCTCTGGGTGCTGAATGAATGTTTAGTGTTTGCAGTTTAAGAGTGAAGCATTGATAAATGATCAAAACACTGGTGAATAAATGTTTTTATCCTGTTAGTAGTATGTATGATTAAAGAGTATCACAGCCAGAGGATATTTAACAATTCCTTTCTTTCTGTAAAATGTCAGAGCCCACTGCATGAGTGGAGAATGACTGGAAGTGAGAGAGTGAGTAACTTTTTAGACTTCTCCTGAAACCTGCCAGGACGACCCGTCGATCCTTAATTGATATAGCTACAACCCTTTGAGACAGACTCTGTGAAGGGGACTACACTTGCATCTTTGTCCACTCACAGGGATTGTGGCCACTTGTTTCCTAACCCTCAAAGTTATGAGGGTTAGGAAACATCTTGACTATGATTCAATAGTCAAGAATCAAATAATCTGATATACGTATCTATGAATTAAAGAAAACATAATTTCATCAGTACAAACAGAAAACATACTTGACAAAATCTCACCCTGGATCTAATAAGAAAGTATTATAAGACTGTAAGATAGAAGTTTAATATAAAAAGTCAATTGCTTTTTTTATGCCAGAGACAAATGAGCAGATATTGAAATTAAAAACATAGTACCATTTATTTTAGCCAAAAAAAAAACCCCACAGTGAGAGAATTAACAGTACATACAAAAAATTCAAGACCTCTAGAGAAAAACTACAAAACTCAGATGGAAGGAATCTATAAAGTGTAAATAAAGAAGGAGATTCTTTATGCACATAAATTTGAAGACAGTATTATGAATATGTCAGTTCTTCCCAACTTGATATTTGCAATCCCAATCAAAATACTGATAAAGAATTTTGTGGCTCTCAACAAATTGATTCTGAAGTTTCTATGAAAGGCAAAGACCAGTATAGCCAGAATGATATTGAAGAAGAAGTAAAAAAAAAACTGAAGAGATGATTTTAGTCAAATACAAGACTTGCTATAAAACTACAGTATCAAGAAAGAATCATTTTGATGAAAGAATAGCAAGACAGATTAGTAGAACACGGTATTCAAAAGTAGAAGCCCATATACTCAGTTGACATTGGATGGAGGAGCAAAGATAACTCAATGGACAAATTATATCTTTATCAACTTATGGTGCACAGACACCCAGACAAGCACATGTAAGACAAATTTTACACTTATGCAAAATTAACCCATAGTTGACTATGGACCTAATTAACATAAGTCATAAAACTTGTAGGTACAGTAGTGAAGAGCACTTGAGTGATGTTAGGTTTGGTAGTGCCTTTTAAGGTAAAATACCAGAAGTGCAACCTATGAAAGACAAACTGGAAGAGCCAGGCATAATGGTGCATACTTGTAATCTCAGCAGTTGGGTGGCTGAGACAGGAGGATCACCGTGAGTTCAAGGCCATCTGGGGTTACAAAGTGAGTCCAAAGCCAACCTGAATTACATAACAAAACCCTTGCTCAAAAAAGACACACATCTACCCTACCCCCACCCCACACACACACAAAAGAAAAAAAGGAAAAAGAAGACAACATTGAGTGGGCATTCATTATAGCTAAAAGTTTTTCCTGTGTTAAAGTCACTACAAAAGTCAAAAGACATGTTGGAGATGGAGAAAAAATCCAGTAAAAGACTACAATCCAAAATATTTAAAGACTCTTAAAACTTCACAATAAGAAAATGAAACATTCAACTAAAAATGGGCGAATATTAGAACACACACTTCAGAAAAGAAGATGAAGAGTGAAGAAGGACGTAAATACACTTAGTGCCTTTGTCAGTGCGTATTTGCACATGAGATATTTGTATTTACCTCCTAGAGCAGATAAATTCCAAAATGCTGACAACAAATCATCCTAACAAGAGAGTGGAGCACCAGAAACTCTCATTCATTGCTGCTAAAAGTTCAGAATGATGTGTTCTTTTTGGAATGTTGCTGGCAAAAATGCAGAGTGATATATCTCCTTTGGAAGACACTTTGGCAATTCACAACAAAGCTAAGCATATACTTTGATCCAGCAATTGAGCTCTTGGTATTTTCTCAAATGAACTGAAATATATGTCTACACAAAAACCTACCCATGAATTTTTATCGTATCTTTACACATAGTTCTGAAAATTTGGAAAATTTAAGGTCTTGAATGGATAAACGAAATTTGGTACATTGTGTGGTGGAACATAATTAATATGAGACATAAAACTTCTGGAGCATAGAAATTCAGCATTAAAGATGAACTATATTTTCATCCAAGGTCGTGAAAGAATCTTAAAGGCATATTTTAAGAGAAAGATGCTTATCACAAAAGAATATTTTTGGTATCCTTCTAATTATGTGTCATTATGGAAAAGATAAAATTGTGGAGACATTAAAAAGCTCAGTGATTGCCGGGGGGTTAAGCAGGACAGAGAGATGGATGAACAGGTGGAGGACAGGATATTTAAAGCAATGAAAATATGCTTTACGATAGTGTAATGGTGGATATATGCAAGTATGAATTTTTCTGAAGTACACGGAAAATGATACAAAGAGAGACTCTTGAAAAAGCTATGCACATCCATTCATACTGTATTGTTGTTGACTCACTGATTTTAACAAGTATAGTCTAGAAATAGAATGTTTTAACAATAAGGTAAAGTACGAGGAGGGATATTGAAGCAGCAGAAAATCTTTGAAATTTTGGATTTTTTTCTAAACTTAAACTGCTCAGTACCCTTTGGTTCATCTGACTCTCCATTTTCCTGGGCTCATAGGCTAAGAACCAGGTTTAGTCTTGGCCTTCACCTCACGGAACAGTGCTGCATACAGGCTGCATAGCCACCTTCTTTCCTGCTTAGTGGTGGATTGGACTAATCCACTGATGCCCAGGCAGAGTTTCAGAAACAGGTGTGAATCCCAAAGGAAACGATAGACCTCTCTGAGAACATGTGACATCATCAAGACCTGTGTACACTCGGATTGTTTTCTGTCACAGCCCTCCGCAAACCTTCTGGAGATGATTTTTGGTTTGTAGCGACTTCTGGCTGAGCTACTGTAATACAATCTCTGCCATGGGAAAGGTAAGGCATGTACCTAGCCTTGTTAGAATTCTTATTACCAGGTTGTTTTTTGCATTCTTGCCTGCATTATCCTTGATTGCTATAGCAAAGCACCATAGACTAGGTCATTTATGAACAACAAAAATTTGTTTCTTTATACTTTGAGAAGCAGGAAGTCCAAGGTCAAAATGCAGGCAGGTTTGGTGTCTGAGCCCTCCTGTGTAGAAATAGATGTCATCTCACAGAAACCTAAGAGGGGAAGAAGCAGTGAAGGAGCTCTCTGAGTTCTGCTTTATGAGGACACTGATCTCATCAGGAGATTCTATCCTCATGACTCAATTGCCTCTCAAAACTCACATCTTTTCAACACAATCACTTTGCAGATAATGTTAACATGGATTTTGAGGAAACATGAGCATTGTCTCTCACATGTTTGAATCTTCAGTTTCTTTCAACTCACCTGCTCTTCTACTGCTCAATCTTCCTACTTTCTCTCACAGTCTTTAAATTAGTTAGTTATTCCCAGCAGGATATCATCATACATTAAAAACAAAGTTCATTTCATGAAATGGAAATTCAAGCAGCTTAGAAACACCTTGATAGATACTGCTGGATGCATTATACTAAGATTAAATGGATTCTTGTCATTTTCACCTTATTGCAAAATGAGAAATGTATTTTTCTATCTATTCCTGCTCCACAAGTCACTCCAACTTAGTGGTTTAAAACAATACACATTTATTATCTGGAGGTTTCAGCAGGTCAGGAATTCAGAATTGGCTTGGTCATGTGGTTCATGAGCATGGTCTTTCCTGAGAGTAGACTCAGGTACCTCAACCAGACGGCAGTCACCTGCAGGTATGAAAAGGGTAGGACTTGGTTCCAAGATGATTCTCTCACAAAGTTTGTTGGGCCCCTCAGTTCTTGGCCAGCTAACTTTTCAGGAGCCCTCAGGTATTGGTTTTCCATAAGGTAGCTTGTATTTGATGACTTGGTATTTGGTTTCCTCCAGAATAATTCAAGGGAAAGCAAGGCAATAGCCATGATACTTTTAAAATAATCTATCCTTAGAAATTAAGCATAATCATCCCAAAATATTCTATTGCTTATGCAAGATCTTATAATTTATTGTAGAGAAGGATAAGGTAAAGCAATAGAGCTCTAAAAGAGGGGGATCACTGGTGTGGGATCATCTCAGAGCCTGGCTGTCACACTAAAACATAAATCACAGTTAACTTACACTTCTAAAAGATTTTCCTTCCATTTACTTAATGCTCATAACCACTTTTCCTTTAGGTTGATTCCCCATTTTAAAGTTGATGAGGTTGAATTTTATTGTCATATACAATATTACCTAAGCAGTAGGTTGTAAGGATAAATTCTGAACCTGTTTGATGCAGTGTTGATGCTGTTTCATTTCCTGTAGAATAATACACAGCATTCTTTCCATCTTGACATTGCCTGACATTATAACGCTCCTGAGTGTCTGTGTCCTCATCATACTGTCAGTCATTCTTTCTGGCTTCTGTAATGGTCAGCCTGCAAATTATGTTCCATATTCTGCCATTTGGATGTGTTTTTCCCTCCTCCCTTGTCCATTCACCGTTGCGGCAACTCTGTATTTGAGAATCACCGCTGGGGAATATCTGATTTCCCAAAGAAAACGATTGCTAACTTGCCATCAGTAAAGCACAAACTTTACAACTATCATAGAAAATGATTATATAGTTCTACAGTGATTCTGTTTAGCATCACTCTTGGAAATCACCCATGAAGATGCCTCTCTTTCATCTGAACATCAGCTTTTGTCCTGCAGATGAAAAAGACCATTTTATCTTTTACTTGTGAATCTCTGTAGCTGCTTTTGGCTTTCCAGATTCTTCTTCCCTAGGGGAATGAACGTGCATAATAACAGCAATTTTCATTTCCATCACACATCTCAGGGCACGGAGCTCTGAAGATCTGTTCTGTCTTAGCCTTGATTCATGACTGTTTTAATGCCTACAGTTAGCATTCAGTGCCCAGGGCTTTAACTCTAGTAAAAACACTGAGACTATTGCCAAAGCGGAAGAATGGCAGAGCAAGCTGCTTATACAACAGGAGCTGCTCAACTTACTTTGACCAACAATATAAAATTCACATTCCGTCATACTAAGAAGCTGTATTACAAAGCTTGGAATTTTATGTGCAACTCACTTTAGGTGCAACTTTCTTCTCACTTTATTAGGTTTACTACAACCTAGGTCTTTGTTCCTGCCTTACTTCTTCATCTCCTGAACTCTGATAGGGAACAGAGGTCTGTGGATTCCTCATCCCTAAACCAAAGCAGACATGGAAAAGGGCAGGCTGTCACAGGGTCCCTTGCTAGCCTGTGGCGCTGCTTAGGGTGGGGCAGAGCAGAGTGGTCTCTGGACCAAGCCCCTGTGTGTGGGAAAAGGCCTGGGGATTGGAACACCGATAGGGTGGGTTGAATTTAGAAGGGCAGCAACGCTTTACAATGCAATTTTTGAGTCATGAAGGCCATTCATCTTGAGGTCACTGTCCAAAGGAGGGTTTTGTTAAATGCAAGCTGTTACATTATATGACATTTTAATCATCTTAGAAATAATAATTATTTTGCTATTATAAGAAAATTTCTTTGTTTTATGAACATTCATGTTTAAGCACATAGTACCAAACTGGCCTATTACATATAATTTATTTGAAGCTAACAGATGATCAAAAGCAATGCATTTTCACGTTAAAAATCATTACTACAGTGAGGAGGCTATACCACTGACATCCCCTCAAAATACTTCCAGTCTTCTTTGAACATGTATCACTGTTCCTGCCCCTTTGTAAAGCGGCTCTGGAAGTTCTGTGAGTGTTTTTCACTGTACGGTCATGGCTAAGTTGATGGCCTAAGTAGACTGAAAGTGTTGACAGCTCATGATCCTTTTGGCTGTGCAGAAGACACAGAGGGGCCGTCTGCCAGGTCCAGGAAGTACAGGGATGAGGACACACTAATGTCTTTGCCTTTCCATTGGATGACACTTGGCAGCAACAATCACTAGATTTTTGATCACACCTTGTAAGGACTTTCAGGAAAGAGGACTTTGAGTTCTGCTTCAGAAAATGGCAAGATGATGGGACCAAGGTGTCTGAAGTCAAGGGGAGTGTTTCCAGGGAGGCTTCGTGGTAATGTAATAGAGTTGTTTTATTTAAGCATTTATTGTATAATTTGAGTATGCCTCTGATTTCAAGATATTAAATAGACAAGGTAAATATGGTACAATATTAACAGTCGTTAAATGTGAGTAGTGAATATTTGGACACGTAGTTCATACTTATTTTCTGTAACAAAACTAGAAAAATCAAAATGAGGTCTAAAGATTGGAATGCACAGTTAGGACAACAGAGAAAAGATGGAGCCTTGATCTATCAGCAGTCCTTCCCATCCTGTCCCCAAGGCTGCTGTCAAAATAAATATTGAACAAATATTTAAAGAACATACCTTAAGACATATTGAATAACGTGCCTGACTGGAAGTTTGTCCTACACAGTAATTCTTCACATCTCTGTAGGTCAGAAACCCAGTCGTGGGAGGAAAACCAAGAGTTAGGAAGGGAAGGAAAGGGAATGGAGTCACCACAGGGCCAGTGGGCCCTTTCCCTCCAGCCAGCAGACGAGATAAAAGAAAGGTGTTATCTCCGTAAAGCTCACCTAAGAGGAATTCAAAATGCAACAACCAGGGACCATTTTTAAAAAGTCCCAGAGATAGTATTACATCACTGCATGTTCACAGTGTCTATTCAAAATGTAAAAGAACTATAGTCATATTCACAAAATAATTCGTTGAAAAGATAAGAACACCAAGTACACTTTTTTTCCCCTAAGGATTTCATTAAAGATGATTCAGTTTTTAAATAAGCCCAAAGTACTCAACAAGTATCTGAAAAATAATTATTCTTAATGTCATCAGAGTTATCATAAATTAAGTTATATAAATTGACACAACAAACCCAGAGATGCCTTCTGAGGCCCAGGTCAAGGAACTGATGAACTGCTTCAAACTGCTTTATTTCCTTTCCGTGATGGAGACTGTGTGTCTATGTGTAGGAATTTCATATTTATTTATCTTCTGTTTTTACAAGTTTTCCCACGGTCCCTGGTATGTCACTGGTTACAACAAATGTTAGCATATTCATTTTATAAAAAAGGGCTGACTGAAAACATATGGTGTTGCCATGCAGATTAATCCACATATGCTAAGAAAAGCCTAAAAACCCCACTCAGATGTATGTTTTTTTCTTCCTTTCTCTTTGTACATTTTGAAGGAAGCAAGTGGGCTGCTGTAAAGATGGAACTAGACAGTGAGTACATTAACTACCTACGGGAGAGTGAGAAGAGAATTCAAAACACTCTGTAGAAGCTCAGGCTAGCGAGATGTTATGATATGATTATTAGTGAGAGCAAACGCTCGTTATTCACCGGAATAGTCCTAACATGGTACCAAGGAGAAACTGACCATCTTGATCATCTAAAACCATAGATGCTTGGTTTTCTTCTATTCTTATGCAAGCTTAAGAAAAGCTTCTGTGGAGTTTTCAAATAATTATTGAATAAACTTTAAAAAAATTACACTGAATATATTAAAATTACTTTACATTTTCCTTGCCATACTATTTCCTTGAATAACATCAAAGTTGATAAAATTTAAAAATTAAATCTAAAATTAGCTGTAATCTTTTAATTGTATATTGTTTAAAATAGAACAGTAAACCTGAGTCTTAGTAAGAAATGTTTAATAAATATTTTATTTAAAAATTAAAATTTTATGTTTATTTCCCTTATAAATTATAATTTAAGCTTTGCCCACAGATTTATAATTTTAAATCTTTTTTCCATTTAACAGTTTTCAAATGTGAAGTGTTTTCACACTCCAAATGTTCTAAAATGGAATTCAGTTTGTGGACATTTAAGACAAAATATGTTGAAAACAATTATATTTTTTCTCAACAATAAAAATAATATTTTAATTGTATTGATGAGGGGTAAAGCTCACAAGATATTCAAGTTGCTTTGCATTCCTGATTCAACAGAAATTGTTGTTAACATAATAGGAAGTTGGACTTTGAATTATTTTTGTGACACAGTTGGAAGACAATTTTTCCTTAAACAAATATAATGTTGGCTCAATGTTTGACATAGTTTGGGACTGAAACACTCCTTGATAAAAAATATGCTAAGATTTCTCACAAGAAAATTAGGAGAAGAAAGTAATAAAGGCAACAAAATCCATGAGCTAGAGTTCTGACCAGAGGCATATATTAGATTGTTATTCGTAAAATTAAGATCAATTTTTTTCTAAATCAATGAAAGCATAAGCAAAGAAATATTATTATGTATCTTTTTGTCTATCCATGTGTTTTCCCTCTGTATTACCATCAGAAACATATAAACACACACACACACACACACACACACACACACATACATATATATATTTTATAGAGTGAGATGAAATTAGAAAGATGAGAGACAGTATATGAGAAATAATGTACCAGATGGTAGGAGCCATGGAGGAGATGAATTTTCTCGCCTTCACTAGTGAGATTATCTTTCAACAAACCCTATACACATATGTTTTCAAGTGAATGCAACACCATATATAGATTTTTGAATGTAAGAAACAAAATTTCAGTGGAGTTAAGGTGAGAAATAGTCATTATCCATTTGGATTTGTTCCAGTTCTCACAAGGGCGAATTCCTAAACTCCCATTTTCTTTTCCCATTATAGATTCTGGCACCAGGGCAAGATATTAGGATTTTAATACCTTAATATATTCTATGAAATATACTCATGTACTTTACTATTTTGACCTTTTGGCACATCATATTTTGATTCGGATGGCCATTTCACTCTTTGCTCTCAAACGCAGGGAGGCTGTAAAAGAGTAAAATGAATGGATTGACTATAGCTAGTCACAATACGGAATACTGAAAAGGTCATTGTATCTCATTGACCATGCTATTACTCACAGAATACACAGGATCTTAAATATTTGATACCAAACTCTTATGACAAAGGAGCCTGACAAAAAAATGTAACCAAGAATTGCTTCTCCAGCCAAAATTGCATCATAATTCAAGAATAAAAAATATCCAAAGCCCAGCATAAGAAAAAAATCATTTTCATTTCTTCTCATCATTCCCCTTTTAGTAAAATATATCTGTGAGCAAAAACTCTCAAAAGGAAAAGGAGTTAGAAAAGCAGTCTGAAGATGTTAAAGGGAACAGCTTGACACTAACAGAATTCAAGAATTCAAATTTCTGAATTTTTCTATAAGAGTTTCTGAAGTACATTTGTTTCTTTCATGGAGAAGCAATTAGACAGCTTTACCTTCAGAAAAAATGTAAGCAAATTTGCTCAACTTAAAGTAAAGGAAGTCCTAAAGAAATTTATCTCTAGTACAAATTTCAAGTGTGCTTATCTTCACCCATTAAGGTATTAAATAGCCAGAAGAGTGTAGCTTGCTTACCCATATACAGAAAGTAAGTTGCTATGTAGCTCAATTACTATCATATCTTACAGAGATATATTTGCTGCTGCAAGTAATTTATTGGTAGAATTCAATGAAATATAAAAACCATAAGAGAGGAAAGTGAGTCAAGTTGAGCCGACCTAAAGATGTAATTCTCTGAATAACTAATATACATCACCAAAAACATTTTTGGCAAAAAGCTCAGTCTCACTAGTGATTTTTAAAAAATCTTTTTATATTTTATTTAATGAGAGGAAAAAGAAAAAGAGAAAAGGATAGCAACAATACAGAATTCCAAAGGAAAAAAAGAACAGAACAAAAAAAAAAACCACTAAGAAATCACTACTTGATAAATTACATACTGTCATCTTGGAAACAGTTGTTCAAGTTACAAAATTAAAGCATACAAAGAAGACATTCAAACAGTGAGACTGCAAACAGTTCTGCTCAATGATCTAACAAAAACTTAGTAATATGTTCATCTTCTTACACACATAAACATGCATGCAGTTATTTCCTTTAGAGCATATTCTTTTCCTCTCTTTTTTACAGTAGCAATTACACATTTTTGGTTTTATTACTCCGATATTTCTTACTACTTTTTACACTAGAGACACAATGTGATATTTATAAATATGATTCTTATTTATTTCACTAATGAGGATAGTCTCAAGTTGTCTCCATTTACCTATGAAGGCCTCAAGATCATCCTTCTTCGTAGATGAGTAATATTCCATTGTATGAAAATACTACATCTTTTTCATCCACTCTGCAGTTGATGGGCATCTTGGTTGTTTCCAAGATTTAGCTATTACAAATTGTACTGCTATGAACATGGGTACACATATATCACTGTGCTATGACATTTTCAGTTTTTCTGAGAAAATACCCAGGAGGGGAATAGCTGGGTTGAATGGAGCTTCCAATCCTTTTCTTCTGAAAATTCTCCATACTGATTTCCATAGTGGATGCACTAGTCTACACTCCCACCAACAGTGGAGCAGTGTTCCTTTTCCCCGCCACAGCCTCGCCAACATTTGTTATCAGTTGATTTCCGGAGTGAGATGAAGTCTCAATGTTGTTTTAATTTGCATTTCTCGAATGACCAGTGATGGTGAACATTTCTTCATGTATTTATTTGCCATTTGTATATATTCATCTGAGAACTGTGGGTTCATCTCAGATGTCCATTTTTGGAGACAGTCTTTGAATTTGATGTTTTTCAATTCTTTATATGTTCTTGATATAAGTCCATTGTCTGAGGGGTTGCTGGCTACAATTCTTTCCCATTCTGTGGGTTTTCTTTTCACTCTGTTGGTGATTTCTTTTGAAGTGCAGAAACTTCTCAATAATATGAGATCCCAGTTCTTGATTCTCTGAAGTGTTTCCCGTGCAGTTTGCATTTTGTTCATGAATTCTCTGCCTACCCCTATGTCTCCAAGACTTGTACCTACCTTGTGTTCCAGTAGATTTAGTGTTTCTGTTTTAATATTTAGGTCTTTGATCCACTTAGACTTTAGTTTTGTGCATGGTGATAGGCATGGATCTAGTTTCAGTCTTCTGCATGTAGAGAACCAATTTTTCCAACACCGTTTATTAAAGAGGCTATCCTTCCTCCAGTGAACATGTTTAGCCCCTTTGTGAAATATCAGGTGGCTGAGTGTCTTTGTACTTAGACTTGCATCTTCTAATCTGTTCCATTGATCCTCAGGTCTATTTCTTTGCCAGTACCATGCTGATTCTATCACTAAGGCTTTGTATTACAGTTTTGAGTCAGGAATTGAGATGCCTCCTGTCTTGCCTTTATTACCCAGAATTGACTTTGCTATTCTAGGTTTCGTCTGTTTCCAAATGAATTTTAGGAGTGTTTTCTCTAGAACTGTGAGGTATGTCAATGGTATGTTGGTTGAGATTTCATCTGTATAACAGTTTTGGGAGTATGGCCATTTTCACAATGTTGTTTTTTCCTAGCCAAGAGCAAGGAATATCCTTCCATTTTCTAATATCCTCTTCAATCTCCTTTTTTAGCATAGTATAATTTTCAGCATATAAGTCTTTTACATTTTTAGTTAGGATGATTCCTAAGTATTTTTTTTTTTAGATGTTATTGTGAAGGGCGATATTTCCATAATTTCTCTCTCAGTGAGTTTCTTGTTTGTGTACAGGAATGCTATTGATTTTTGAGCACTGACTTTGTATCCAGCTACAATGCTCAATTTGTTTATTACCTCTAGTAGTCTTTCAATGGAGTTTTTTGAGTCCTCTATATAGAGTATCATGTCATCTGCAAATAGTGATAATTTCATCTCTTCCTTTCCTATCTTTATTCCTTTTATTTCTCTCTCTTGTCTAATTGCCCTGGCTAGTGCTTCCGGAACTATATTGAATAGGAGTAGTGATAATGGACATCCTTGTCTTGTTCCTGATTTTAAAGTGAATGCTTTCAGTTTTTGTCAATTTTCATTAGTGATTTTTAAAATAAGCCAAAATTATATCCATTTAACAATTCTTGAAGAATGAAAGAAGAAAGAAAATTCTTGATGTTTGTAAGAGTGAGAAAAATATTTTAATTTTTATTAGGCACATAAATTGTGAAATGCTATCTCACAGACACTATTATTTAACTGCATTTAAAATGCACATACCTTCAATTCAACAATCTAACTTCTGATTTTATCCTGAGGGGTAAGCTTCATGTGGGCGATGATGTGTCGTTAAGATTGTTAATCACAATGCTTCTAGTAATAGTGAAACACCAACAAAAGAATGTTAAATTTCATAGTGACTTTTCTCGTTGATTAGACAAAATATCGGACACCCAATGTTAAAAGGAGAAAGGCTTATTTGGCTCACAGTTCATAAAATTTCAGTCCTCAGTCGACTGGTTTCAGGGAGGGTTGCTTGGCAGAGGGACATCACAGAAGTGAAACAGTTCATGACAGGCACAAGACAGAAAGAGCAAGCAAACAACAAACTATAGCTAACTAGCATCACGCCTCTTTCTGTCCCTTGTATTATAGCCAGGCTGCTCAGCCTGAGGGTGGATAGCTCTCACACACTTAGTCCAGGCAACCTTAATCCTAGCATTGCCCCATGAATCAATCACACACTGTAGATCCAGTCACCTCTGAAAAAATCCACCTATGATAGCATGATGCCTTGGGGTGACATCTAGACACAAACTATGACAGTAAATAAATTGTGTCTGTTCATATAACTTAAGGAAAATCTTAAGGACTCTAGAAAATGTTTAAGATATAAATTCAAAAACATTAAATAGCAGCTTACTATCTTTAATTAGTTGTATTTTCAATTTTGTGAAGTGTGTGTGTGTGTGTGTGTGTGTGTGATGTGCATTTGGAATTACATAGTTAACAACAAAAGTATTTTAATAATTTTAACAACGATTACGTAGAGATGTTACATGAGAAGGTGTGTCTTTTTGTTTGTCTGCACATATAGGAAAAAAATTCTGGGAAGCATCAACACTAAGTTGGTAGCAGTGATTAATTCTGATAATTATGAATGCTTTTTTATAAATGAGTTAATATTTGCTATTTTGAATTTTCTCAGTAATCTGCAATCAATACATACTATTTCTTTGAAAACTGAAGAAAACGTCTCTTCAATAACAAAAATAGACATCTAGAATTGAATACAACTAGTGATAGGAAATTTTAAAACAGAAATAATAAGTAGTTCAGTGATACAGTGCTTGACCAATATGCGTAAGGCCTTGATTTTCAGCTCCAGAACTGGAGGGAAAACCATAAAAAAGGAGACATATAAATTGCAATCATGCCTTAAAGAAGCATCAGAAGATTTCCTCAGCAAATGTATTGTTCATTTTCCTGAATTTTTATGTCTGTTTCTAGGACTAATTTCCTAAAGTCCATGGGAACAGTGTGGGAAGCTACAGATAGACAATCTTTATTAAAAAGAGGGAAATTTTGCTAGCTGCTATAAATTCAAATGTTAATTCAAATGTTTGCACCTTCTAAATTTTCTAAAGCGGAAGAACTAGGGTCTATGATGTGGCCTGAACTTGAGCATTTAGTGCTTAGTAAGCCATCTGATTTATATCTAGTAATACATACTTCCTTTTCACAAAATTGCATAAACATTACACACAGCAGGACTGTCTCTGAAAATAATTCTGTATACCAAAGATGGTTTTAAACTATCAGAAGATAAGTCTGCATTCCAGAAGTCTGGTTTAGGTTCCTATGCTCTCAGGAGATTCCTTAGTTATTTATTCCCTGGTTAGTTTAGTTTTGAATGCTTTAAAAGATATTACAGTTTGACTAGATTCATTGAAATGTAAAACTCTGATTAATGCAACATTTTCATTTATTACATCATAAACTTATAGGTGAACAATTCTACCATGTAGGTTCCTTTCTGAGCTATGAAGATAATAGTCCTCTGGGAGGCATTGCCCTCTTTCAATTTTATGCTGTGGAATGTCATTAAACACCAAGCACAAAACAGAACTCACTCCCACTAGTTTTGTCTTTCACAATATGATGCATTAGTTTCTAGTTTTTTCCCTATCATTTTTTAGAAGCTCACCCTCACAGAAGATGGTCATAAATAAGCTCTTATCTGCTTTTGAAACAGCATAACAGAGTGCCCCAGGCAGGGACAAAGTGATGTGAAAAGTAGCATGAGAAAGAGGATTTTTTTTCCTTGATACCCCCAACACACACACATACACACACACACACACACACACACACATACCATCCACTGTCACACTAGGTGTCATTCAGTGGCAAAGCCAGCTCTCCTGACTCTGCTCACGGGGGCTGCTATGGAAGGATATTCAGGACACTGTGTTATTCATGACAATAATATAAACACACACACACAAATGAAAATAGCATGAGAATTAATCGTGTGTATTTTTTTCAGATTGATAAAGGAAAACTCCACAGCAAATGTGAGGGTTAAAAAATCACCTTTACTCCTTTTACTTCGGATCAGGAGAAGCTGAGCAATTTGCTCTTCTCAGGATTATGGATAGATCTTCCACTTCTCTCTGGTCACATCCTGGAGATACTGATTGAACTTCTTTCTTACTCAGATTTTGCCAAAGACTTTGAAAAGCCCCCAAGTTTCTTCTCTTGTCTCTAAGTTGGACAGTGAGGTTTAGGTTTCTGAAAGCATTTTGTTTACCTTGCTCTCACGGGCAGGATTTAGGAGAGCTATCTGTTTACCTCCTTCTGGTGTTCTGGGAAGGAATCGCCATTGGAAGGAATCACATTTCTAATGTTTAAAGATGAACCAGTGCTGGTTTCATTTTCTGTGTATATCAGGGCTGAATGCGAATGTGTGGTTACTCCCTACCAGGCAATAGACTGCAAGCTGGTATTTGATGGATTGAGGGGGTCAGAAAGCAATAATGGTTTAACACTTCCATAAAACCACCTTTTGTTTAATACGAATAAATAATGTTGCAGTCATAATAATGCCAACTCTCTGCACATAGAGCTGTGTCATCTGAGGAGGTGGGGCCTTTGGATGTGAGGAGAGTATAACAGCATGAAAAATTCATCTGAGCAGTAGGAATTAATTTCTGATACCAGGTATTACTCAAGAAAATTGCTCAAGAATTCACCATATAATTAAATTAATAGCTTCATGACTCATAAAGAAATCTATTGACAGTGTTCTGAAATTAGGGACAGATAATAAAAAATTTCAAAATAGAGTTCCAGATGTCATTCAAAGTTCCCAAGTTAAAATAATTAAAACAGAATGAAGAAAAGAAAAAGAAGAAAACTATAACATTTCCTATTTCCATGTTTCGACAACTGCACCACATACTCTACGTGTCCATCTCTCTCTCAGATTATGAAGTCAACTGTGCTTGTGTTAGCAGGGTTTCCATTACTGTGACACAAACCTGAGCTAAATAACTTATAAAAGAAATAGTTTTGTGTGCTTATGTTTTTAGAAGTTCACAGCTTAGTCCATTATCAGGTGGATCCAGTGTTTTGAGGCCAGTAATGGAGTGCCAGCTGGCAATGGTGGAAGTTGCATGGCAGAGCAAAACTGCTCACTTCATGGCCAGGAAACTAGATAGAGGAAGAGGAAGAGGCTGAGTCTTCATAATCCTGGTCAGGACCACACCCCCAATTGACCTACAGTTCTCCCACTAGGCCTCACCTCTTACAGGTTCCATGACTCCCAATAGCAGCACCCTGGGAAAAAGGCCCTCAGCACATGGGCCTTCAGGGGACCCTCGAGATCCAAACAACAGTGCTTATTTGCAGTCCATGTTGCTCTTCCTTAAAATGCTTGCCTAGCTCTGAACACTATTGTCTGGCAAATGACAGAATGTCAATAAGTACCTGTAGAATTATATACTGAAAGTTGGTCCTTTACCTGAAATTAACTTCAAGAGCTGCCTGACTACCATCCTCTTCTTAGGAGTTTTCTCTCCAGTCTTGCAGCATTGCAAATGTGAAGCCATCTGTGTTGGTTCCAGGCTGTGCACTGTCGTCTATCCGAACAAAACGGGCCTGTGCCACAGGTCACTCATTTCTTGACTTCTTCAGATTTAAAAAAAAAAATTCTTTGATTCTCAAGTCTTCCCAAATTTGCTCTGGTCCAGCTGGTAACAACAAGAATATGTTACCTGTACTGATGAGAACACAAATAGGATTGTCAGTAGAGCTTTTCTTATTTGTATGTGATTGACCAGTAGGAGTTTAAAACTTTTTAAAGAGAGTTGAAAGTCTGCCCAAGAAAGTTTTTCTTTACCTTGCAAATTTAGTTTTTCAAGGGTCACTTACGCTTCTTGTTTAGGGGATGGTACTTCAAACTGAGGATGACACAAACTGATATGTTCACCAACACGCCTTCAGTCACTCGAGAAGACTGTTCTTTCTGTTACACCCTCTTGCTTGCCTTAAAAGCATACCTAACAGATCTTCTCACAGTGATTCTCATCTCTGATTCACAGCCTGTTATTGTCTCATTGTCTTAAACTGAAAATAAACACAGCCGCTTTCAGGGCTGTCTATACAATATGCTCTTCACTACAGAACTCCCACAGAGCAGATGAGTGTTTATATGTGAGAGCTCACTTCTCCACAGGGTGGTATGAATATTATTATCCAAGTGTATCACCACTCCCGAATTGCTTCCAATGGATCACCAATTCTTTTTTTACCCTTATACTTATTTACTCATTTACTGAGGTAAAATTTCCATGCATGAGTATTAAATTATCAATCTAATAGTTTTGTCAAGTGTATAAACCCATGGAGTGCACACCTATGAAAGACCAAACCCAGTGAGGTACAGAGTATATCCATCATCCCAGAAAGTCCCTTCTGGGCCTTTTATGATTTACCTAAGTTTGGCCTTTCTCCATTTCCCTTCCCAGCCTGGAGAGGATCAGTCTGATTTATCATATTTTGATTTGCCAGTTCTCCTTGGTCTTTATACAAATAGATTCATGAAGTATTTCCTCTTTTGTGTTTGTCTTTAGTCTCTCATTATACTGTTTTTAGATTCATGCATGTTGTATGTGCGAGGCGTTATGTCACTGGGCATGGTGGTACACACCTCTAATCCCAGCACTTGGGAGGCCGAGGCAGGAGGATCCTTATGCATGGGAGTCCAGGATGGCTACAAAGTGTGCTCAATGTCAGTCTGAACTGCATAGTGAGACCCTGTTTCAAGAAGAAAAAAGAATTAAAAGTTATGTTCCATTTTACTGGTTAGTAGTATTTTATTCTAAGATTATAGAGCAATTTGTCAATCCATTGCTTTACTGGTGGACATTTTAATTGTTTACTATCTAGGGTTATTAGGAATAAAGTTGTTACTAATGTTCACATACAAGATGTTTATATATAAAACATGTTTTCTTTTATATTACCAAGGAGATGAATTTCTGGGTCATTTGTTACCTATTTCCTTATTTTGAAAAGCTGAGTAAAAGTGATTGCATGATATTACTGATGAGAATTTCTGTGGTTAATTTGCAAACTCTGTAGCTTAACTATGGTATTTATACCAGCTATATCTCTTAGATTATAGTTATTGTAACATACAGGACTGCATTTCATTGTAGTTTCTGTTTGCATTTCCTTAATGACTAATTATGTTGAGCACTGTTCTATGGTTTCTGGGGTTTATTGGCCTTTGATGTATTTCTATGTGAAATGTCCATTTTAAGATTGTTGCCAACTTTTAATTATGTGGGTTTTTTTTTTTTTTGCTCTTTTCTGCAAAAAACTATCTATATATTCTGGATACAGATCCATTGTCAGATAATGTATTCCTGGCAATTTTTTTCTGCTATGTGGAGTGCTGTTTAATTTATTCAACAGTCTTTTTTGATGAGCAAATATTTTAAATTTGGAGAAGTCTGATTCATTTACTTTTTATAGGTTTTTTAAAAGTTACCTAAAAGATATAAAGGCTTATCAAAAATACAGTGCGTGTTTAAATAAAGACACATTTATTACAGTAAAAGACACCTTGCTGTTGAACTCCTCAAAATACTTGGTCTTCCTTCACTCGCATTCATCCCATCGTTCTTGTCACTTTCCCGAGCAGTTCCGGAGCTCCTCTGTCTTGAATGTCTTTACAAGATGTGCTGCTCACACAGAAAAGTAGACTTGTAAAAGCATCGTGGTGTGTCTGCGCCCTTCTTACCCACCGTATCTGGCGCTGGTAGACTTCTGGCTCTTCCTCAAAGTCGAAGTGACCATGAAAGGTAAACGTTCTGAATCAGTGCAGGACAGGAAGGCAGCCACACCGCCCCGCGGAAGGCAGTCAGGAAAGAGGACTTCCAGAACCGCTTCAGAAGGTAGCGAGGGATGGGTAAGTGTGCTCCAAGAAAGAGGGAGGGTTTGAGGGTAAGTGATGGTAAAATGTCTCTTACTAATAAATTTGAAAAATGTAAATATTAACCATATTTCAGTTATACCATATATTTGCCTGAGGTCACACAGCCATTTTTTTCACCTAGTATATAGTACAGGCTTTTGTGTGCAGGTCTATAGTCCATCAAAATTAATGTTCCTTTATTAATGAAATGTTTCAAGTTCACTTTTTCAACCCGAGTACCTTATTTTAGAACATTTTGTGGAACAAACTACCCTCCCCTTTCTGAATTGACTTGACACTTTGCTTAATTAAAATCAGCTAGAATAAGTGGGACTGTGTGACTCTTCATGATACTCTTCGATTAGATTCTCTCAATTTTTTTCCCCAAAACCATACTGTTTTGGTTTCTGTTTTACAGTAACCTATGTAATTGGGTAGTACAATTCTCACTCAGCTTTGTTACAAAGTTGTATGGCTAATCTAGAATTTTGTCTGGGATCATATTGAAACTAAGAATTATTTTGATGACAATAAATGTCTAAACAATATTCAGTCATCTAATATATGAAATAATACATGTTTTATTTATTCAGGACCTCTGTATTTTCCTGTGACATCATTTTAAAGTTTTCAGTGTAGAAGTCATAAGCTTTTATGTTCTTTATATACATACAAAACAAAATTTTTAATGCTCTTTGAAAATGCTATAAACCATATTATTTTCTAAATTGTTCTTCTACTTGTTTATTTATATTATACAGAAATATAGTTTCATTTAATATTGTTTCTATATATTGTTTATCTGCTCAAATTTCTTTCAGTCTTAAGAGCTGTTTTAATAATTGCATACTGTAACATTTTGCATGTATATAATAATATTATCTACAAATAAAGAAAATATCTCTTCTTTTTATTGTCGGTGGTATTTATTTATCTTATAACTGGCACGTGCAGTACAGTGTTAAATAGAATTAGAGTGCACATCCTTGTTATGTGTTCAGTCTTACAAGATTATGTTTGTGATATTGGTAACAATTAATATTATGATACTAAGTTTAAGTTTTGTACAGTTATAGTTTATCAAGTTAAATATCATTCTTCTATCTCCAGTTGGCCAAGAGTTCTTATCATAAATGATAATTGAACTTGGTGAGTTATCAGCACCACTTTGAAGGTTAGATTTTCCTTTATTCTTTTAGCATTTGTGGTGGATTGCTAACTGGTGGTCAACGTGTAGTATCAGCTGAACTAAATCAGCCCGGTGCAGAGCATGGCCAACGCGCCTGAGGACTGTTGCCAAGATAAAAAGAACAGGCGAGGAAGAGTTTGGTGGTGTGTGTTCTCCAGCAGCACTGTTAGTTCTCCACTGTGTGTTGTTTGCAGATGTTGCTTCTTTTGGAGCTTTGGTTCTCCTGCAGGAGCTCACCATGCTGGCTTCCCTGATACAGACTTGCCTGTTATCATCAGAGGAGCTCGGGACTTTGTCGCTGAGAATGACTGCAGTTCACTTCAGAGGAGCTCTGGTCGTTACTTTGATCATTGCTTCCTGCTTCCGGAGGGGAAGATGTGTGTTGCTCAGTCTCCAGGAAAAGCTTGTCACTCTGGCTTCCTAATATGAAATCAGCTTTTCTCATCATCAGAGGAGCTCCGGACCTCACCATAGCTGAAGATGGCTGTGGTACTTTTCCTGGGAGCCCTGGGCCTTATTTTGAGCATCGTTTCTTGACTCCAATGCAGAACACTCAACAGATCCCTCACCCTACTGGCATAGACTCTAGCTCTCACCACTGACCTTCCTGGTGCATACCTGTGAAACAGACTTGCATGAATCATTGTCGTGAGCTCTAGAACTCCAGCAGGACTCGTGGGGCCATTATCATGGGCTCTTCAGCTGGACTCACTCAGGACATTGCTGCAGGATCCAGGTCCTCAGCTGGATTCTCTAGGTCTTCAGTGTGTAGACAGACTTCCTGCACTTTCTTTGTATTTTACTCCTTGGCTAACCATTATAAATAATACTATAAATTATGTGTCCTGTATTGTCTTATTCTCCTTGCAACCTACAACAGCATAGCAATTTATACAGAATGGTTTTTAAATTTTTAACCAAATAAACATCCCAGTAAACACTGATTATGACATATTAGCTTTTCATGAATTGCTGAATTGTAGCTATTATCATTTAATAAACATCTTGATTTGTAATTTTATTTTGTAATTGAAATAGTGTTGTGCTTGTTTTACTAAGTCAGGAACTATATTCTCATTTTCTTCTCTGTGTTTGTATAAAATATTAGTATTAATGATCTCTGAAAGCTGAGTGTGGTGGCACACATCTATAATCCCAGTACTCGGGAGGCTGAGGCAGGAGGATCATTGTGGGTTCGAGACCAGCCTGGGCTACAAGTGAGCTCCAGGCCTGCCTGAAATGCATAGTGAGACCCTCTCTCAAAAAGACAAAAAAATCTCTGAAATATGGGCTAACATTCAGCCAATGAAGATACCTAGAATTGTCTTTATTATAAACTAAATTTCCTTAGTGCATATAGAGTTATTTAAAATTTTTCTTTTGTTTCAGTTGAAATTAAGTAGGTTCCCTAAAATATTTGTTTGTTTTATTTAACCTGTGAAATTTATTAGCATGAATTTGTTTACATATGCATCGTATGTTTAATATGTGTAGCAGTCAGGGTGATATGCCCCCTTCCGCTCCTCGTATTTAATATCTGCTTTCTCTCTTACATTGACTAATCATAGTAGGAGTTTTTCAATGCTATCAGTTTGTCAAAGAATCCATTTTTATTTTATTCATTTTTTCATTTGTGTATTTTATTTCAATGGTTTACATTTATTTTATTTTTATTTTTACAGTGTTACTGTTTGTTTCTTTTTTAAAAAAAAATAAAAGAACATAGAGAAAAGACTCATTGGCTTTCTTTTAAGCAATGATTTTTGCATCTGACTCCAAAAGCAGTAGCCATAAAGGCCAAAATACACAAGTGGGGTACATCACACTTGGAAGTTTCTGCACAACAAAGAAAACAGCAGAGTGAAGAGACACTATACTGTGTAATAGGAGAAAACTGTGCAACTCGGTCATGTGACCCGAGTGACATAGTAATAAATCATTCATTTGAACTAAGTGATTTCATAACTTTTTGTCTTTTGTAATATGTACAAAGATACAAATTGCTTTCTAAGATTTATTATAGGAATATTCTATAAATTTCAATATGCTAATCCATCATTTTTATTCAGTTCAAACTGTACTTTAATGTTTTGTGTGACTTTTTGATCCAAGGATTATTTAGAAGTATTTTAATTCACTTCTGAGCACTTAGGAATTTTCAAGAGAACAATGGAGTTCAAATTTACTCCTCACTTCACCTGTGAACATTCACTGTATTATCATGACCCTTTGAAAACTATCGATACTCTTTATGTCTAACACCTGCTTTATGATGGTTATGAATGCACTAAAAAAATGTTTGCTCTGAATCAATAACTAACCAAGTATATCTAACTGATAGACGGCCCAGTTCAAATTCTGTTTTTACTTATAATTTTGGGTGTCTATTTGTTTCATCAATTAGAGAAAAAATAATGCTGAAAATTTTAAAAATAAAATTGTAAATTTGCCTGTCTTTCTCTTTAGCTTTATCATTTCTGCTTTGTGATTGAAAAAAAATGCCCAGGTACATAAACAATTAGAGTTCCTACATCTGCTTGATGAATGCCCCTTTTTATCACTATAAATTCCCTTCCTTTATCTCTCCTAGTATTTTTGGTCTTGATGATTTGCTAAGGTTAGTACAAGCATCTTACCTGTTTTTCTGCCCTGTAAATTTTGAATCTGCACTGTTTTTGGTAAATGTGCAGGGCTGGAGATTTAGCTCAGTGGCATAAGCGCCTGTCTTGCAAGCGCACGGTCCCTACCGAGAAAAAAAAAAAAAGAATGTAAAGTGTGCATATGTAAATAGCACATAATTGACTATTTTTATTATAGTCTGCAATCTCTGGCTGTTAATTAGAGCTCATATCACCTTAATTTTAATGCAATTTTGGCTTTGTCTAGCACTTTAGTATTTGTTTTTATTTATTAATTTATTTTGCTATCTGTTCTTTGTGTTTATGTGGCAACTTTCCTCTTATTTTTATTGGCAAAATATTTTTATTCCATTTTATCTCTTCAGTAAAACAAATTTCTTAACCCCTTTGTTGCCCTGTACATCACATCTCTCTATTTATAAGAACAATATTATATGTTACCATTTTTGCATTAAGGAGTGAAAGACTCTAAAGAAATTTGAAAACTTAGACATAATTATGCATGAATTAGTGTATAGATATACTTGAGTATCTATAGGTAGACAGATACATAAATAGGTAAAAAGAGAGACAGAAGAAGAAAAAGGCTCTAAAACAGGCAATCCCAGTAGTGCTATTTTTTATTTACTGCATAATTGCTGGTCTCTTTTATTACTTCCTAAAGATTTGGATATCCACCTGCTGTTCCTTCTCTTGAGCCTCAAGGTCCTTCTTTGGCTTTTCCCTTCTGTAGGTCCTCTGTAGGTAAATATGCCTGCTCTAGTCTTTTGAGATTCTTTCATGTTAAAAGGCTTTCACTATCTACACATTCTCTGGTTAGAAAAGTTTTTCTGCACTTTAGAGATATCATTTTTTTTCTGTCCTCTATTACATCTGAAAAAGAGTCAGCGTCATTCATATCTTTGTTCCCTGTAGGTAAGGAATCCTTTTTGCCTCCCTGCATTTTTTTCAATTTTCTCTTTATCTTTGTTTTTCTGTGGTTTGACTCTAATATGCCAAGATGTCTTTTCATTATAGTTGTCCTGCTTGGCTCACTTATCTTAATTTATGGATTTATTCCTTTCAACAATTTTGGCAATTGTCAGCTATTATCTCCTTAAATATTGCTGGTGCCCCATTTTTCCTTTTCTCTTTTACTGACACACCAAATATACAAATATTGGATCACTTGATGGTGCTCCAGTGACATCAGGTGCTTTAATCATCCCTTCCTTTTCCCCTTCTTTGTGCGAGGCTGACTAATTACAGCTGACCTTTCTTTAGGTTCACTAACGTTTCCTCTGCTCGTTCAGTGTACTTGAAGTACATTAGAGATTTTTTTTGTTTCCAATTTATTTCTTATTTATGCCGTTTTATTTGATTTTTAATAGCTTACATTTCTTTTTGTGCTATTTCATACTTATTGTCTACCTTTCTCAAGAGTCTGTATTAAAAGCTGTCATTGTTATAAAGTTTACATATGACAGTTTAAATATTTGAGTTAATTCTGAGTCTTCTGTTATTATCCATATTCTCCTTTAATCATGAGTCACAATTCCTTGTTTGTGTCTAATAATTTCTGTATTACATTTTGGCTGGTGTGTGTACATATATAAAAGATCTATTTATGTCTAAATTAAATGCTATTATTACATAGTACTTTTTAAAAAGATCAAGTACTTTCATCAGTGCTCTGGTGTTAGAGAACTGGTTTGAGTTGAATATACGTTGGTGGTGGATGTTTTCATTTATTCAGACTCGGTTTACCAATGCTGCAGACATTCTGAGAATTCCATCTGGCAGCCATATGACTATCATGTTGGGAGGTCCCTTGTTGGAGAGCCTAGTTACAAGTTTTTGAGTTGCTTAGGATTTATGATTACTCTCAAGCCCTTCGCTTAGCATTTTGCTCTTACTTGATGTTTTACATCATTGATGTAAAACAGTTTACACACATGGCTGAAATACCTTTGTTCCGGTTAATGGTAAACCTCACTTGCTTAAGATTCCTGGTGATACGATTAGAACACAGGAATCTACACTTATGATTGTACTGATCCACTGATGTTCATGGTTAATAGCACACTAGACAACTGGCCCCAGTTAGACATTAATTGCTGGGATGTGCATTTGGAAGATAAGCGCTCCATTGGCACTCTCCCCTATGATGTGTTTCCCAGCCACGTGAAGTGAGAAGCTTTAGTCCATCGTGCCCTTGCACCTGGGTGTTCATCCCTTGGAGGCAGCTGACCATGGACTTAAAGCTTGGAAACCGTGAACTCAATTAAACTTCTCCTTCTTTATGTTTCATGTATATTGTACTGAGAGTGGGAAAACTGACCAGTGGATAAAACTCATACCAGAGAAGGAAGGTTTTGCTATGACTGTACTTGTCAACGAGGTTCTGTATCATTTGGAACTGGTTTATAGAAGAAATTTAGAGATATTTGGAAAAGTGGGCCAGACAAACCCTAGAATTCTGTAAGCAGGGCTTGACAGGCAATTCGTGTTGCAGCTCAGAAGACCAGAAAGCTGACTGAGATGTGGCCAGTAAATCCAAGCTTAGAATCTTTCAGATGAGAATGAGAACTGAAGCTCTCCATATTATATTTTGGCAAAAAAAACCCTAGTCTATATTTTGTCTGTATCCTAATGTTGTGCATTAGTCTGAATTTAAAGGTTGTGCACTAAATGAAATTTGAGTGACGCCTAATGTTCAGGCTGCCTCATGGTCACTGCTGGGTGCTTTTAACCAGATTTAAAATGAGATATGGAAGAAAAAATTTAAAAATTTAATTTTGGTTAGGAAAAAAGCATATGTGAAGTTGAAGTCAAAAGAGATTAATATTATTTTAAAAATTAGTTTGAAATGGAATAAGAACAGAGATCCCTTGATGGAATACAAAGAGTCAGCAATATCTCATCCATCACAGGCTCACAGGTGAAAGTGTAAAACTTAAGTTTAAGGAGAGAGATTCTGGGTATCTTATTTGGAAAGGACTGTCTCAGTTTCTTGTAGTAGAATTTATTTTAGTGAACTCAGACACTCTGAGGGCCACTGAAGACATAGTTTAAGGGTATCTAGCTGTGCTCCTCTGGAAAATGGAGTATGTCTTGAAGAAAGCTTCAGACAGCAACTGTAACAAGTCCAAAACAGACAGTGTGAGTTGCAACCATCAAAGCCATAGAGACAGGGATAATGAAGAATTTGACATTCACATCTCATCAAAGCCTAAGAAAGTTGCAGTGTTTAATGTTTTCCTTGCAGTTTTCATTTTGCTCTCATCCAATTCTTTTCTATTGCACTATTGCTCCTTTTTTGAATGGGAATATTTATCCTGTGCCATTTGGGGTGGGGTTATGTGATTTGCTTTTTGTATTTAACAGAGCTAAGAGTTTGACTTCAGCCTTAGAGGAGAGTTTGAACTTGGATTTTTAAACAACAGTGAAATTATTCAGATTTTAGAAAAACACAGCTAAGAGTTTGACTTCAGACTTAGAAAAGAGTTTGAACTTGGATTTTTAAACAACAGTGAAATTATTCAGATTTTAGAAAAACAACAGTTACCCTTTTGGTTAGATACAGAATAGTTGTAGCACATTAGGTGGAATTATTAATTTAAGAGAAGCTTTGCTTCACCACATCCTCCACCATGAACTTTCTATTTTGGAGTCAGCTGGTCATGAACCGAAACCTCTGAAACTATCAACCAAATTGCAAATTAAGCCCTTCTTCCTATAAGTTGGTGGGGTTGAGTATTCTGTTCCAGTGACAGGGAAGTGGCCAGTGCTAGCCTCTCAAGGAGATTTGAAGCACCACTGTTGGATTCCTTCAGGTGTGTTGCTATTCCTCAGCCTCTGCCATTTCATTCCTGCCCAATAACTGAGAACTTAAATCAATGTGATGCCCAGATAAAGACTGCTTTGCGCCAGCACTCTACAGTGTTTTACTGTCACACTATTTTTTTTTCTAATTTTTATTTTTATTATTTATTTATTTATTTATTTATTTATCGTGTCTCTCTTCCTCAAGTGGTCGCCTTTTTTGCCTTGTTTGTACAGGTATAATAGTAGTTGTGAATGTTCTGTTTTTCCAGTTTTTGAAATTTAGGGTACTGTGGATGTATTTACATCTTCAACTTTCCACTTAGTGTTAATACCCTATTGTTTTTTCAGCTTCTCTGATTCATACCATATGATTTTTTTCTTCCATGCTATATGAAAGAATCTGAAGCATAGTTCTTATTTAGCAAACAGTATTAAGCCAATTCTTCCCCTCTTAACAGCTGGTTTGAGTTGCATTTCATTGTATCATTTGGTATATCAGCCTTATATTTTATACAAATGTATTTTATGATCCTGAATGCACATGTACAACATTACTAAAAAGTCAACACATTACATTTATGTGTAAATTTTTAAAGAATTACTCTGGTATCTTTAAAAGCTAACAGAAGAGCTTTATCTATGACCAGGATACTGTTTAAGTGCCACAAGCAAGTTTTAAACAAGAGTCAGGGTTCTATGATTGAATGCCAAAATTGAAGTCGGATAGCACGCTACTGAGTTGCCAAAGAAGCCACTTCCAGAGTGCGCTGGGGCCACTCCTGAAGCATGCAAGTCTCACCTTCCTTTTCATAATTCCAGTGACATTAGAAGTGGGGGCATAGTACTAGCCTCACTGTGCTGCTGAAAGGTAAGGTACAGTCGCAGAAGCATCTGGGGGTTTCGTCCGAGGTCATTGGTACTCGATCCAAATCCGCAGAGGAAGAAATTACAGAAAGGTAACTAGACAGGCCTTGACCTTGTTGTTCTAGTCAGTCAAAAGCTAATCCCTACCTGACAAAATTCTCCACTGATTTTAAAGGTCTCTGGAGGCAGTGACAAGCTGCTATGGTATTTAATAACCTTTAGATAAAGGATATTTGTCATGTTGAACTAAACTTTGACAATCTTCCCATGGCCTCACAACTAAACTTAAGGACCAGACATAAATAGAAATAAATTATAAGCTTCATACATTTTCAGTGCCTAAAACTGTGAAGATTGTTTTGTCTTTTTTAATTACTCAAACCTTAAAATTGGAACTTAGGAATGTTTGTATCAAATAGTTCTTGTGAAAATTATAGGCCGGACCTACCCTTTAGGAGAGGTATTTACTTTTAAGCAGATTTTGGTAATTGTTTTGTATATACTAGAAGAGAGTGAGAGACAGAGAGAGAAAGAGACAGAGAGAGAGAGAGAGAGAGAGAGAGAGAGAGACGGAGAGTATATGAAGTGGACGGCCATGTCCGTGCAGCTAGTGTTTGCCTTGCATACATGGCTGTATGATTCTATTGCTGTTGCTAACTTTTGCTCTTTCTACAATCATTCTACTGTTTGTACCATGACTTACCAAAACAAAGTGGAAGATAATTTTCTATGACACAAGAAGATTTAGTCCAAAGTCCCTTTAAATCACAAGTTTTCTTGATTTGATGTTATAAATTTGATACCTCTGCTGTCTGAGGGGCAGCAGAAACTGTGCCATGTTCGCGCATCCTCGGTATTGCCACCCCTGGTTTTTGCCCTTACTTTACTACAGAGCAGAAAGTAAAATTTTACTGCACATTGGATTTAAAAAGGAAGCAGTCATCTTATTTTCAAAATGGGGAATTTCAAGCAGAAATGAGGGATTTATGGTTTATCTTGAGAAATTAAAAGAAAGGCGAACATTTCACTCCCATTGGACTGTCACATTCTCTGAAGCTCACAGCAGCAACAGCCTTTGCAAAGGACATGAGTAACCAGTGCTGCTGTCCTCCTTGCTGCTTACTGATTCCTCTTGTGTTTCCCTTGAATTCATTGAGTTTCTCATCCCTCTTGTAACATAAAATCTCCATTGCTTTAGCCAAAGAACTGAAGTGCTAGTTATTAGCCAAGAAAGAGTAAAAGTACACCCTTCACTAATAAAGTGGCCACCATGCTCCTGTTAAAAAAGAAATTTCCAGGGAGCAGTTACTAATGCTATGCTCTGGTTTTTTAATTAGATATTTTGATGTTCTTAGATTTTAGGATACTTGATTACCCTCTGACTAAAGTTTTGTGAAATATTTTAGAGAAATTCTGATTTTATAGATTACTTTTCTTTTTCTAAAGTCCAATTTCAACATTTTGCATGAAAATGAGGAATGAATTTAATTTTTATTAAAAAAAGATCACATTGATTGCATTGTATCAGATACAGATCAAAATAGTGACATCTCAGAACACACTAAGAAAAACCATTAAGATGGAAACACAAAGAACTTATAAAGCATATTTGCTATACACGTTATATATTTGTATATATATATCTAATACATATAGGAGTATAAATGTATAATGCATACATACTACATATGTACATGTTTCTATTAAGATACATGGAAAATTTTTAAAATAAAATTAAAAAGTCACAGTATGTATGTTTTGATATTGATATTATATAAGTATAAATATAAATTTGCATTTGGATTTACAAACAAGTCCATTTGGGAAAAGCCTGCCAAATCCTAGCCTAGTATTTCTAGAAGCGCTGCTTTCACTGATCACTGGAGAATGGATACAATCCAATCAATGAGTGGTGAAACTGGTAAAGAAGCAGCAGAAAACCACACGACACAAAGTCTTATATATCAAGCAATTATTTTTCCCTTTTCCTTCAGGTGAGGAGAAGCAATTTATAGCTATAAGAAAGGAATTGACCTGATGGAATTATGCTAGAAAATCAATTCCACTACAAGTCATTGAAAAAAAAAATCTACGCAGGTGAATAAAACATGGAGCAACCTAGAGGATGTTGTAAACAATGAAGATCTTCCCTCAGGCCTTGTACACAAAAGAAAGTCCACATTGAAGATATAATTAGGAGCTACAGTCAACTGGATTGCATGACATGACTGTTGGAAAGGCCACAGGAGGCAGAGGTACCGTGCTGAATCCCAAACCAAGCAGAACATAGCGGCATCTTGAAATGAGAAAGTGAATCTAGGTGGACAAGAAACACAAGATGCTTTTTACATATAAACTAAGAAATTCTTTAAAAATCTAAAGTCTTGGATTTTCTCAAACAGATTTTCTCAGATTTTTTGAGGCATCTATGGTGTCCGTTTCCCTTCTAGGGAACCATCCACACAATGGCCCCTTAACACATGTTTGTCAGTGAAATTCTTCCCTTCCTCCTCCGGCTGCCAGCGCTGAGATTAAGCTTTATTATGTAAAGAATAATCAATGTTTCATTGTATCTTCCACTAACAGCTAACAAATATAATAGCAATCAAATATTTTTGTTCCTTGTAAAATTGGAAATCAATCAACATTTCTCATTTTCCTCATTACCGTTTATCCAGGGTTCATCGTATGTTAATGCTGATGACTATCAAAGCAAGGAGTGCTTCTCTACCGCTGACCTTGTCCTCTTGATAGTTTGTATGTATTTCAGGCAAAATTAACAAATGTGATAGATGCCATCTGTAACAAAGTTCAGCTTTACCCTAGCTCTTTGCTGAAGAAGAATCTCCTTTTGGTGTCACCTTTGCTAGTCTGGTAGTTAGACTTTAGAATCAACTTCATATCCAGGATTTTTTATGGCTGGCAGCACAGGCTTATCTATCCATGTTGAATAAAATCAGAGGTAAGTGTTTAAATGGCTCAGACCTCTAACTTGCTACTTAGCAGTAAAGTTAGACTGGACATCTGGCTCTTCTGGTCCATGGTATGGCTTTACATCAGGTAAACAAACGACCTTGTTCACCTATGCATTAAAGTGGTTGTCCACCTGGGTTCTTTACTACCCATGAAAACCGAGAAACTTACACAAATTTCACTTAGCTATCAAGTCACATGCAAGATCTCTGGACAAAGAAAATGGAATGCATGAGTTATTTTTATCATTTTAAATGTGAAAAGCCATGATCAACTGCACAGGTCAGGTGTATGTCAGATTTTTCATTCAAATTGAAAGTTCATCAGTACTAAGGGGTAATACTTATGAATACTCATCTTATTCAAATTCTGTTGGCAATTTCACACCTTGAATTCCTAATACATGACAAGTCAATGTACTTAAAAGATCCAATTTGCTTTACAAATTGAAATCTTGTCAAAATACAGAATCTATGATACAGGCTGGCTGGATGGAAATATTAGATCTATATTTTCATCTGATGCCAAATCACTTAACTCTACTGATACTGAGATTCTCTATCAGTGCACTCACCTTTTATGAAATTTTGTTACCACCTTTAACTCTCAAATGGGCTGTCGAATCTGTCATATTGTCAATATGTTCAAGGAAAGTCACTTAAAAACATTTTAAATTTTAGCACCTAGCTTTGTTAATATTTTGGGTAAAGTCACCAGATCTCACATAAGGAGACTCTGTAGTAACTATTAAGTCGAAGGGATAGGACTGCACATGGTTTGTCAATCGGTTTCATAGAGTATATGGATAGCTAAAAGTGTATAGAAATTTCATGCTGCCTAAGGCAGAATTTTCTTCAGCTTGCATAATATTTTATTATATTCTACAGCTTCAGACAGTAATACCCCTGCCTTAGCTCTTTCCTGTAAGTACTGGTCATTTCAAAAATTATACGTGTAGTCTGTGACCCTGAGTCACACACACACTGACCAGCTCAAAGATGAGGCTTAGGATCCACCGTTCACCCCGCTGCCCGACAGGTCGGCTCACCAGCTGTGGACCGACACTCCAGAACTGCCTTAGTTATCTTTCTCATTGCTGAGACAAAATACCTGACACCCAAGTTTAAAGGAGACAAGGATTTTCTAGCTCCATAGCTTGTTGAGATTTCATTTCATAGTTGGCTGCCTCCAAGCAAGGTGGCACTGGAGGGGGCATTGCAGAGAACAAACATTTCATGATGGGCAAAAGACTACAAGACACCAAGACAGTGGAATGACAAACAGTAAGCAGCAAGGATGACACAAACCAGGGGAGCCCAATCAACCAGGAGACTAGGCCCAACCAACCAGGGGAACCATGCATTAATCACACTCTCTTAACCCTGCATCACACATCCTAGATCCAGCTACCTCTGAAAACCTCACTTTTCATGGCATGAAGATTTGCGGGGACTCTAGACACAAGCCATAACAACCTTCCCCAAAATTCAAATAGACCATCTGAATGCAGAAATTTTCCAAAAAATCAAAATCCCAAAATTATAATCCTGGAAAAAATAATTGTAACATTTCTTTAAAGAAATTTACTTTTTAACAGGAGATTTACTCGATAAACATAAACACGTGACAGAAATCTCATAGGACCCTTTGAAGAGTCAAATCAGTAATAATGATGTAAGTTTTTGCTAGCATGAACTGTCAGGTAAAGCAACTACAGTTGCACAGATATGACAGTTATAAGAGAGGAAGATGATAGAAGAACGAGCACTGTCCTGTCCCAGAACTCAAAGGCTGGCAAGCCTGGAGTTCTTATGTCCCATGCAGTGAAAGCAAGCTGTCCCAGACCAGCTCCCATCTGCCTGCTGTATTTGTTCCCCCAGCCCTCGCCCAGGTTGAGGATGGATCCCTCCTACCTCATCCACCCAGACTCACAGGCTACCTGCTCAGGAAACACCTTACAGACACACCCAAAATAATGCTTTACCAGGCCTTTAGGCAATTGTTCCACTTCACAACCAGAAATGCTGTGTACAGCCAGAAACAAATTATTTTCCTCCCTAGTCATTGGCTTGTTTTCATTTTTTAAAATTTATGAGGACATATTTTCACGACATGCATTTTACAGTCATTTTAGGCAGTTGGCCTCTGCATAATACTGCTTGTTTCTTTTTTATAATCCCTTCCCTCCTTCTTCTTTCCTTCTGTTCTCCTTTCCCACTCACCTTTCTTGTTGACATCATTCACCTTAGCTCCTACTTGTGGCATATTACATTCCCATTCATTGAGGTTACTGGGGACCCATACATGTCACATCTGCGATCTACCTATTTCTCCCTCCATCTTGCCACCACACTTGGTCCCTTGGATGACTTCCCATCTGCAAGCAATCCACACCCTCACCTCCTTCTATCTTTACTTTTTTCTTAGTTTTCCCTTTGCCTCATTCAAATGAGAGATACCAGACTGTAGTAAACCTTGTGTCTCTTTTATTTTACTCAATATTATATTTTCTGAGTGTATTCATTTTCCTCTAAATATCTTAAATATAGGTGACTAGTATTCCATTGTATGTAGATGCCACATTTTCTTTTGTCCTTGGCTTTTGCCTCTCTTACATGAAGTTTTTTGTAAGAATTTTCGTTATGAGGATTTGGGCTCTCAGGATGTCAAGATTCAATATTTTAATCTTTCAGATTTTGATTCTTGTAGGATTTTTTATTTTAGGTATTTAAGCATCGGGTTTTTTTATCTTTTTAGAAGTTATCATTCAGAATTATGGCACAGAGGTCATATATTTTGGGACTATGATTGGCATCAATTTCCTGCCAGCTTCCAAAGATGTGGTTTTTATGAAAAACATAAAAAGGACAGTCATATTTGGGTTCTATATGCCTTCCTTTCAGTATTCATCTTCGAGTGTTAATAGCTTGCCAAGAGTAAGCAATGAATTTCTGCTTTACCCAGGGTATCTGGATTCCTGCCCCAGTTATTCATAGACCCAAGAATCCATATTCTGTGCCAGATGTTTCTGAGCCTTCTAACCTAGATTTTCCTGCTTAGGATAACTCTTTATCTAAGGCCCAGCTCTTCCTCAGTTAAAAAGTTGATTATTGCCTGACAATAGAATGTGATACATAGGCATTAACCATTGCAGGCCGATTTGTTCATATTTGTACAAAATTTCATGATGCTACATGTCTTATTTTAGTTAAAGAATAAGAGTAGCACTTAGAATTGCAGGCAGTTTAATAGTCTTTGTAAAAGAAATGTTATGCTAAATGGGACTTTGGAAAGCATCTCTTAAATCACTTCACATGGGAAATCTCACCATAGACTCAGGTTGTCCTCTTTTTTGCTATGGAAATGCCAAGATGTATCATTTGTTTCAAGGTGGCCATCCATTTTCATACATCACACATACAAGCAAGCACACATGCATGTACACACACACACACACACACACACATCCTTTGTAGTAACTGCAGCTGTAATGTGAATGTAAGCAGAAAAATCTGTCTTTTTCTTTACCATTTATAAAGCACTGTCATGTACATTGGCTCCTTTGAACTTCACAGCAAACTTGCAGGACATAGATAAGGAATTTGATTTTCAAAATGAGAAGACGAAGGTCCAGCAGGATTAGGCTACTTCCTTGTGGCCATACAATTTCTAAGTGTCAGAGATGTTATTTAAGCCAAAGGACATGAGCTGTGAAATATCTGAGATTTCTATTGCATTGCTGAAACACAGAATTCAAACCCAAAATGTGCTTCCTACATTATAGTCTCAAATCATAAAATCTCAAATCAAAGTATTTTTCCTGAAATGTTTCTTTACAATCCTTGTATCATTCTAAAATCTCCTTTGGTTTTTTCCTTTATCATACCATTAGTCACTTTTTAATATACTTTTGACTATTCTAATGATGGGTTTTATGCTTCATTTCTTCCCCAAAGCTCCTTGAAAATATGAGTATTTCTTCTTGTTGGTTTTCTGTTGTGTGGTTTCATTCAAGCGCCTAGAAAAAGGGTCAGCAAATTATAGCTTATGAGTCAGGACTTTTGCATGATCCCACCCTCAAACTAAGATTTGATTTTACTTCTGTAAAGGATTGTTAGAAGAACGTAAAGAATATATGGTAGGGATCATGCATGGCTCTAAAAGCCTGAAATACCCTCTGTTGTTTGCTGGCTCCTGGGCTAGAATCTTGTTGGGAACAAGAACATCTATGCATTTGCTGAATGAATGAGGGCAGGCAGGCAGGCAGGCACATGTGCTGCAGTGGCTCTCCTGTGGAATTAATTACAGACATTAAGACTCCTCCATGTGAGAGAATCTGGACTCCTCATCCTCCCTGTGTGAGACCCTGGCATCTGGCTGATGTGATGGTGTTTTCCATCCCGTTGTTATTTCCATCTCCATAGCACAGATGTAGGTTAGACATCTCCAAATCAGGAGCTATTCATCAGCAAGTGGAAAATATTCATTGTTATTTAGGCTGTCAGTGTAATTAGCTCATCTTTTCACAGCCTTTGCACCAAAGCTTGTTTGTTATTGGAGACTTTGCCTCATCACTACCATTCACATGCATATTAGCAATTCCAAGAGTATGTTGCTATTTTGATTTTCCTGAGGAATTAAGATAGAATATTCAAAACCTCTCTTGCTGCCCTCTCACAGCCCTTGAAGACAAAGCCCCTTGGTGTGCCTGTAGCTAATGGACAGCGTTCCACAGGAGCCTTTGATAATGGCCCAGATAAGAATGAAGAGCAGCCAAGCACGAAGTACACTGTAATAAGGTCGCTAACGCTGTAAATTACTGGTTTTCATCCTTAGATATGTCTTGCAGTGGCCTGGGAGAGTTTTGCTTCATTAAATGTGAGAAGTCACAACTCAAGCTAAATCTCTAGAGATCTTAAATGCTAAACATATGCAATTACACCAAATGATGCTCCCAACTTGAACAGCCCAAGCTTGTTTCCAAAACTATTATCTCAATTTCTTAGTCATGTTTCCTCCGTGTTCTCTATCCCGTGCCCTTAACCCACCATGCCCTCTTTTACAAATGGCATTGGAAACACCAGCCCCAGTTGAGAGGCTGCCATTCATGATTCCCCCTGGTTTTTAGAATCAAACTCTGTCAAACTCCATCATCCACAGCAGCTTTTTCCTGGTTACATTTTAATTAATTCCACATGGTACTGTGATGAAAATTTGGCTCAAAATAAAAGTAAGCCTGAGTTTATGTTATTACTAGAAAGATGAGTTGTACAGAGGTGATTAGGAAGTTAGGGAAGTATTGTGGAGCATGAAGGAAAAAAGGAATGGGTGCCATAAAATCATTTATCGTATTAATAAATATAAGAACACCAGGTCCTAGTGGGTGCTGCCATGAGCCCCTTCCTGACTGATCCCGGTGGTACATTCTGTTTAACAGCAGCACAGCCTGAGTTTCGTTATCAGGTGGGAGGAACTGGGCTCAGGCTCACCCAATCCAGAGGGGCCAGAGGCAGGAAACCTCTTCTAAATCCTTTTGGTGACTTCGTGATTGGAGTAGATGCCTTTCCTCACTCACGCCCCCTTTTTCTACCATTTAGTTTTCTGTAATGTAGGGTGATCAAAACGAAAAGCTATGGTGCTATGTAGTTTTAAAATGTTTTCTCTCTACTATTATTTTTATTGTCCTCTTCTTAGTTGATCTCCCACCCATGAGTCTAATTGTTTCATGAATTCTTCTATTAGCACCTGTTTGCAGTACATGATGATTACATTTATGGGGGGGTGCATGCCACCCCTTGATTCTTCTTTCTGGCCCTTCCCCTCCCATCCCTCCTTGTTCCCTACTCCTCTCAACTCTTATTCCCTTTCCTGTTTTCAAAAGCTCTATTTCCATTTTTTTTTTGCTTCAATTCTTTTTTTCATCCCTTTTCTTTCCCTCTCACACCTTTCTCTCTCCATCTGCTGTTCCTCTTCCCTTTGGAAAAGGAGTTTTTCCAGGCTCTTCATATATTCTATCTCTGGGATATTGGTTCAAACTAGTTCTCTGGAGATGAGTTCCAGAACAAATGAGTAGAGATGCTCGTGCTAATGATGAGGTTAAGTCCAAATAACATTTCTGTAAGTTGAAAATATTTCCATGGAAATTCTACCGAGAATCTTATCACAGAACCACACTGGGCTACAGAATATTCACTGCTTCTTCTGCTGGCCTTGCAGCTGGCCGGGTTCTGTATCTCGGGGCCCTCCCAGTGCCACAAGACCACCTCTCGCCTGTAAAAATGACAGAATTCGGTGTTCAAAGCAGGATTTCTACTAAATGCAGGTTTCTTTCACATCATCATAAAATTGAAATATCTTAAGTGGAGCTATGGTAAGATTGAGGTCACCTATATTTATGACTAATACCAATTTATGCACTGCCCTTTTCCATGATATTTGCACAAAACATTGGATAATGATGAAAAATCAAGTCCTTTTATGTCACAGAGTTTGGGTTTGAGGTAGACCATCCTGGAGTCCCAGGTATTTCTTAACTGATTTTGATTTTTATTGTCAAATTGCTCTTTAGGAACATTGAACTTGATCTTACAGTAGATTTTTTCATGTCATAAATTCCTCCATAGCAGCAAATGATAATTTCTGATTATTTTAATAATTAAATGGGCTAGAATCCACTAGTTTCAAAATTTCTTTGAATCTTCTTTTAAGATTTTAAATTATCAGCACTTTTTATTAAAAATCTACATGTAATACACACATATAATATATATGTATTTTTCTTATGAAGGTTATTCAAGCAACCTTCATTTATATTTTGCAAATAATAAAAAAATAAGGACAGTGTTACCTCAGTTCACAAACTTGATTCATTCCGTGATTCTGGGGAAGGTCCTGAGCTGCATTCCTGGTCGTGGGATGGGGAAAGCTGCAGTCTTGTCCCTCACCTCAGGTGGGGTTCTCTAACAGAAGCACAATTTTGCCAAATGCTTCTTTATGCAAACCAAAATTGTTTGCTATCAGAAACATTTATGAGACAAGATAGTACTTTATAATAACATTAAGCAAATACATTTTATTGGTTTAAGATAAGATTACCAGATTAAGTATGGGATACCTATGCAATGTAAATTTAAGATAAAAAATAATTTCTTTAAAAAACCAAAACAGAAAAAGTGGATAGAAAAGACATAGAGTTTCAAAAAAGAAAAAAAGGATGGAATTAACACTAGTTAACATATTGCATATTATTATCTCAGAGCTAGTTGTCCAGGTTAAAAAATCCAGACACAAAAGTGGTCAGTCCAACAATGACAGCACAAACTGTTGTTTTTGATGAATTAAGAGAGATTAGTAGTATAGTTATCTATCTAGCATACATATACATACATAAATTTATATATGTTTACCAACTTATATATAATCTTTCATTTCTTCCTTTTTTTCCTTCCCCATACACCAGTAGTTCTGTCCTTTTGAGCACTTTCTTTCCCTTCATTACTATAATATATATTGTACATTTGGATCTTATTACTCTTTCAGATTTTTATTTTTATTATTTTTGTACTAGGGAGAAAATATGATATTGATAAGTGTGAGTTTGATTTATTTCACTTATTAGTAAGGTCACAAGTTAACTCCATTTGCCTGTAAAAGCCTCAAGATTATCCTTTTCATAGATGAGTAATATTCCATTGTATAAAAATACCACATCTTTTCTATCCATTCTGTGGTTGATGTGCATTTTTGTTGTTCCCAAGATTCAGCTATTACAAATTGTGCTGCTATAAACATAGGTGCACATATATTGCTGTGGCATGATGTTTTCAATTTTTCTAGGAAAATACACAGAAGAAGACCAGCTGGATTAAATGGAACTTGTAATCCTAGTTTCTTTGGGCATATTCACACTGATTTCCACAGTGGTTGCACCAGTCTACACTCCCACCAGCAAGTGGAAGTGTTCCTTTTTAACCATAACCCCACCAACATTTGGTATCAGTTGATTTTTTGTTGGTAGCCACTTCCTGGAGTGAAATGGAATCTCAATGTTATTTTATTTTGCACTTCTCAAATAACCAGTGATATTGAGCATGTCTTCATGTATTTATTTGCCATTTATTTCCTCATAGGAGAAATGAGTGTTCATATCAGATGCCCATTTGTGGATTGAGTCTTTGAATTTGGGGGGCTTGACTTTTTCTGTTCTTATATGTTCTAGATTTAAGTTCTTTCCCATCCTGTTGGTTTTCTCTTTACTCTGTTGGCAACTTCTTTTGAAGTACAAAAAATTTTTAATAAGATGAGATCCAAATTGTTGATTCTGGGAAGTACTTCCCATGCAGTCTGTGTTTTGTTCATGAACTTTTTGCCTACCCTTAGTAGTTTCTGGTTTAATATTTAGACCTTTGATCCATTTTGACTTTAGTTTAGTACATGGTGTTAAACATAGGTCTAGTTTTAGTGTTTGGCATGTGGAAAGCCAATTTTTCCAGCACCATTTATGAAATAGGCTGTTTTTCTTACAGTAAACATGTTTAGCTCCTTATCAAAGATAAGGTAGCTGATTGTCTTTATAGTTGTGTCTGCATCTTCTAATCTGTTCCATTAATCCTCAGGTCTGTATTTTTGCCAGTACCATGCTGATTTTATCACTGTAGCTTTGTAGTATAATTTCAAGTCAGGGATTGTGATGCCTCCTGCCTGTCTTTGTTGCCTAGGCTTGCTTTTTCTATTCTAAGTTTCTTATGTTTCCAGTTGAATTTATGAGTGTTTTCTCTACATCTGCAAGGTATGTTATTGGCATTTTGAATAGAATTGCATTAAATCTATATAATGGTTTTGAGAGTATGATCATTTTCACAATGTTGGTTCTTCCTAACTGACAGCAAAGGATGTCTTTCCATTTTCTTACATCCTCTTCAATATCTTTTTGTAGAGTTCTATAGTTTCAATGTATAGATCTTTTTAATATCCTTTGTTAGGTTGATTACTCAGTATTTCATTGTTTTGATGCTATTGTGAAAGGTGTCTTTTCCAGTGAGTTTGTTGTTTGTGTACAAGAATTGATTTATTTTTGAGTATTGATTTTGTATTCAGCTACACTGCTAAATTTGCTTATTAACTCTGGTAGACTTTTGATAGAGATTTTAGGATCTATATAGAGTGTCATGTCATCTGCAAATAGTGATTGTAGTAGTTGGTTGATTGTGTCAACTTGAGACATTTAGAAGCTTAACTAAATGAGTTTAGCAACTCCACACCCTAGGGTGTAGAAGCTCCACCCTACAGTGGCTCATCAT
Source organism: Dolichotis patagonum (assembly GCA_004027295.1). NCBI lineage: Eukaryota > Metazoa > Chordata > Mammalia > Rodentia > Caviidae > Dolichotis > Dolichotis patagonum. Next base: position 61,527 of record PVJX010004182.1, read on the forward strand.
CTGGAGGTATAAAAAGGAAAGAACAAAGACAAATGCATTCCATTCATTGGAGAAGTTCCAGTCTTCCCTTTTGGTTTGGATGTGCCCTCCTGGCTTCCAGTGTAGACTACTCAGCTTTCCAGCATAGACTCTTCAGCCTTCCATCATAGAACGTTCAACCTTCTTTAGAGAGTTCAGTTCTTCTTTATGGTTTGGTCTTTTTCTGGTTTTGGTATCAGGTATAAAACTTACCTTCAGGAACAAGTTAAGAAGAATTGCTTCTCTTTCAATTTCATTGAAAAGTTTGAGGAGTATTGGCATTAAATCTTCTCTAAATTTCTTATAGAATTCAGCTATAAATCCATCAGGACCTAGAATTTTCTTTGTTGGTAAGTTTTTAACCATATTGTCAATTTCAGTAGCCAATATTGGGTTATTCAAAATTGTTTTATCATCTTGATTCAGCTTTGGTAATTTACACATTTTTAGAAATCTGTCCATTTCCTCTATGTTTTCCTCCTTATGTGAGTAAAGATTTTCAAACTAGGTATTCTTGATCTTTGAATCTCCATGGGATCTGTAGTAATTTAATCCTTTTCATTTCTTATTGCATGAACAGAATTTTTTGTTTCTTTTTCTTGATAAGGTTAGCTAGAGGTTTATCAATTTTGTTTATTCTCTCAAAGAACCAGTTCTTTGATTCATTAATTTGGTATATTGTTTTCTTTGTCTCAATTGCATTAATTTCTGCTCAATATTTATAATTTACTCCCTTCCATGAGCTTTGAGCTTGACTTGCTCTTTTTCTAGAAGCTTGAAGTGTAACTTTAGGTTGTTTGTACTTCTTCTGTTTTCCTGATGTGAAAATTCATTGCTCTGTATTACCCTCTTAGGACCATTTTCATTGCATCCCACAGGGTTTATTATATTGTATCTGCATTTTCATTGAATTGTAGGTATTGTTTAATTTCTTCTTTAATTTCACCTGTAACCAATAGGTTGTTCAAGATGTTGTTATTTATTTTCCATGTGTTTATATAGGTTTTTCAGTTTCTTTTGCTATTAATTTTCAATTTCATTGCATTATGGTCAGATAATATGCATGAGATAATTTCAGTTAATTACTTAAGAATGTTCTATGGGCTAATATATGGTTTATTTTAGAGAATGTCCCATGCACAGCTGAGAAGAATGTGTATTTTGATGTGGTTGTGTGGAACACTCTGTAAACATCTACTAAGTACATTTGTTCACAGATTTGATTCAGTTCTATTATTTCTTTGCTGATTTTTTGCCTAGTTGATCTATATCTTTTGATAATAGATATTAAGGCTCCCTACTACAACTGTGTTATTGCATATTTGGTTTTTCAAGTCTATTAGTATTTATCATATATCATTGGGTGCTCCCAAATTATATATATATATATATATATATATATATATATATATTTATGACTGTTAGCTCTTCCTCTTGAATTATTTCACTAACAAGTATGTAGTAACCTTCTTTAGCTCTTTTGATTATTTTTGGTTTGAAGTTTACATTGTCTGCAATCAGAATAGCTGTCCTTGATTTGTTCTGGTGTCTGTTGCATGGAATATTGTTTTCCATCTTTTGACTTTTAGGCTATGAGTTTCCTTTTAAGTCAGATGTATTTCCTGTATAAAGTATATTGTTGGATTCTATTTCTTGATCCATTCTGTCAACCTATTTCTTTTAATTGGTGAATTGAGGCCATTTACTTTGATGGATATAACTGATATGTACTAGCTCAGCCTTGTCATTTTATTTTCCTGCTATTGATTTCCTGCATTTCCTCTTGTTTAATTGCTTGCCATGTCTGGTTGTTTCTTTCTGTTGTTGTTCTGGAAATTATAGTCATTTTTATTTCTATCTAGTATGTCTTTCAGTACTCTTTCTAGGATTGGTTTGGTGGACATGAATTTCTTCAGTTGTTCTTTGTCATGGAGGTATCTTATTTATCCACAATTTTCAAAGAAAATTTTGCAGGGTACATCATTCTGGGTTGAAAGTTGTTTTCTTTCAGGGATTGAATCACTTTACTCCAAGCTGGTCTTGACATGAGAGTTTGTGCTGAGAAGTCTGCTGTGATTCTAATAGGCTTTCCTAGATAGGTGAGTTGTACCTTTTCTCTAACAGCTTTTAGTACTATGTTTTTATGTTGAATTTCTGGTATCTTAATGATTTAAAATCTGGGTGTAGACTTATTTTGGTTATGACTGGCATTCTGTATACCTCACCTATCTGTATATCTGATTCTTTTCTTGTGTTTGGGAAATTTTCTGACATTACTTTTATATTTGCATTGACTTCTGCATCTTCATTGATGCCTATTAGCCTTACATGGTTTCTCTTTACATTGTCTTTAAGCTGTGGAATTGTTATTTCGTGCTGTCTTCATTTTTAAAAGTTCTTTTCTTTTATGATTGCTAGCTATGATCCTGTCCTCAAGGTTAGAAATTCTATCCTCAGCTTCATTCAGATGGTTTCACCAGCTTTCAATAGAATTTCTGATTTCCTGGACATCTCTTTGAATTTGTTTCATATATTCTGCTTCTTTTCTGTATTGCTCATTCAAGGTTTCCACCATGTTTCCATGCTCCTGTACTTTTTTATCTATATATTTTCTAGTTATTCTGAGCAATTCCTTTATTAAGGTTATCATTTCTTCCTTTACATAAGAGTTGATTTCTTATCTGATTTCCTCTGTAGCCTCATGAACTTATTTCTTTCATTTTCTATCTTTTTAGAAATTTCAGTTGTGTTACTTCTAGTGTCTTCTATTTCAACGTCTCCTGTACATGTTCCTGATGGACTGGACATTTGAGATTACATTTTGCTTTTTTGTTTTGTCATTTTCACCTCTTGGATTAACATTTTCGTCTTTTCAGTTCCACTAGTCTCAACTCTCCATCATGTGTCTTAAGATCCTAATGTGTGGTTAATGTTTGTCCAATTTCTGGGTCCCCTAATGAAGAGTAGGGGCCAGCTGAAGGGGAGAGTGATGCATCATCCCACCAGCCCCCAGGTCCATGGAGTGAGGAGGAGTGAGGCTGAGCATTCTGCTGATCCCTATATGCATGGAGCAAGGAGGGGGGTGAAGCCAATGATATGCTGACCCCTAGGTCTATGGAGGAAGGATGGGGGCCTAATTTTTAATATAAGTATGTTTCAAATATTATATAAGAACCTTCTATTAAACATTTCAGTTTATTTGAATTTCACATTGAATCAGACACCTGTCTGCCTTTTTTATTCACTAAATCTGGAAGCTATTCCTAAATCCCTGTGTTGAGCAATACCTAATCCTGAACTAAAACAAGCTAATCTTTTGTTTGGCTTTCAGACTGACTACACAGCCTTCTTCTTGGAATTTCTACTTGGAAGTCTATTGACAGCATCAAATAATTAATATGGACATAAAATTGGTAGACTGAACTTATCTTCAATTCATTCCCAAACCTACCACTTCTCTTTTTTCCTTACCTTAGTTAATTGGATCAAATTCTGTCTTACATTTATCCTTGCTGAGCCAAAACACCTGACTCCCAAAGTTTAAGGAGAAGAAGTTTTCGTAGCAGTGTGTAGATGTTTTAGTCTATGGCAGAGAAGCATCTTAGAGGAGAAACCCACTTGGTGTGGCAGGCCAGACAGACGGCAGCAACACAGTGGAGTGCAGAGCAGCGGCAGCAGTGGCAGCAGCCTGGCTCCCGCTTCTATACCACATTCAGGCTGTAAGCCTACTGCACAGTGCCACCCACACCCAGAATGGAGCCCACTTAATCCAAGCATAGTGCCCTAATTTCAGCATCACACCCAGCTCTACATTCACGTACCCTAATCCAGCCACCTTTGAAACTCCCCACCTACAAGTGCACGAGGTTTTGGAGGGGCATCTAGATATAAGTCATAATGGCTTCTTACTAAGGTCAGTTTTCCTAAGCACAGTACTTTTCTCATATGCATTCTCATCTTATTTCCATCCAGTCCATTGATGTGACCTGCAAACATGCCTGAGATCCAGCCACTTGTTGTCTCCATCGCTGTAGCCATCGTTATAACCCTCGTCCTAACAGCCTCCATTTCTTACCTAGGTCAATGCTGAGATTCCTCTTGTACCTTCCTTATCCACTTCCCAGATCCACTTCCCAAATTTCAAAATAAAAGGAGCATACAATCCCCCTCACCAGGAGCTTCTGATCAGAGTGAAGAAATAGTCCAACCTGGTCCCCAGGGTCCATAATGCTTTGTCAGCTTATTTTCCTTAGGCCCAGCTATACCTACCTTGTTTTTGTTCTGATCACAACCCAGTCACTCCTGATTCCGAGCATTTGTCTTCTTTCTCCTTTCTTTGGGACACAATGTTTCAGGGGTTTTTCATGCTACATGTCAATTAATTTCACATGCATGTCACTTCCCCGGAAGTATCTTTCTTGATACTCCAGATTTCTGCTCTAATGCTTTTCCTCATTGTTCTTATTACATGAAGTGATTCATGATTTGATTGTTTTCACTCTTTCATTTCTAAAACCTTCATTTTAGATTGCAAATCTCATAAGAATATATATATATATATATATATATATATATATATATATATACATTTTTTTTTCATGCTGCACCCCCAGTCTTTAGAATTGTGCATCTTGCATGGATGACATGCAATAATACATGCTGAGTGACTAAATGAGTAAAAAAGAGATATAGCCAATATCCACTGAACAGTTACCTTGCCACATACTGTGCCTCATTAGGGTTTTGCATACCCATCATGTAGCAAGGTGCACAGCCCCTTATCAGACCTGGCTGATGCCGGACTTTCAACCCAGTTCCTACTCCATTTGCATTTTTACCCTTTGAGGTGACTGTATCACCACTTCTCCCATCTTTTCAAATTTCCCATTTCCCCTGTGTCAGCTAATTAACTATCTTGTCTCTTCATTCTAGAATTGAAATAAACCCAAGTAGATTCCCACTACCCATCTACACATACCTGTGCCTGTAGCCTACCTTTTGTTCTAACTAGTGATGAGAGATCACATCGCCAACACATCTAGACATATCTCTAACTAAAGCCAACACCAATACCTGCTTATTATAGTCCAGGTTTCCTGCCTACCCGAGAATGTTTTTGCAACAATGCTTCTCACTTTTTCTAACATTTTCAAATTTTTACTCTCTATCATATCTATCAACACAAAATATATTTTCCATTTTAGAAGAAAAGAGAAAGAAAGTGGTAAAAATCCATCTTCATTTTCTTTCCAACTTGTACACTACTCATTTGTTAACTTTTCTAGAAAAAACTCCCCAATTAAGATACTCTTTCTAGTTTATGTCCTTTTACCATTCTCTCCCCTCTCCCTATTCTCTCCTTTGACTCTCCCCTAATGTAATTCTCACACCTTAAATCCACCTCCACTTTAAATCCACCATAGCTATTCTTTGGCTTCTTCCATGCCACTCACATTATAATTACAAAATAGATTATATACTTCCGTGGTCATTTATCGCCCAATTTTATTCCATAGCATTTAACACAGTTGCTTTCTGTTCTTTCCTATAATTTCTTTTCCTGACTGCAGAATATATACACTCTTGGCTTTTCTATGACTTCACCGCTTTCTTCCTAGACTTTCTGTTGGATGCTTCTCTTTCTTGTAACTTCTTAATGTTAGTTCCCTCCCTCCATGGTTCAGTCCTTCCTCGTTACCTCATATATTTGCATCCCATCATGGTTATCTATGTACTTCTAGCACAGGCTTTTCTTTTAAACTCTTCATTTATACATCCAACTGCCAGTTCCACATCTCACGTAGACTACAAAGAGATATCTCACATTCAACATGTCTGAAATAAATCCTTGGTTCTTTTTACCAAATATGTTTCTCCTGCAGCTTTCCTGCTGAAGTTGATAACAACTTCATCTTTCAGCTGGAACCAATTAATTCAGGTGAAAATTGTGTTATCTTAGACACTTTCATTCCTCTCATATTTCAGATTCAGTCCTATGAATTTCTCTCTCCTTTGCACTGACAGCAGTACTGCGTGTTCCCACCTCTACCTCAATTGCCTTGGTGTAAACTATAGTAATGTCCATGTTCCACACTGGCATATTCTGAGCAGATCCCCCCACCTCTGCTGTTTCTCCCCTACAGTCTATTCTCAACATAAGAAATAGGATGAAATTCTGAGCATGTTCCATTTGTCATTTCTGTCCAGAATACTGAAATCACTCGCATTTTCCTTAGAATGGAAGCCAAACTCCAAAGAAGGGTCGGGAAGGGCCACTGAAACTTGGCATCACTGTTGCTCGTGAAGGGTTCCTGCATAATCTCACTGCTCTGCATGTCTGTCTTCATCTCACCCTGCACTTGCCTTGCCCATTCCGTCGTGGCTACCTGTATCCTTCTTGTTTCTGATTCACACGGGTCACTGTCTGAATACAGAGTCCAGTCACCCCTTTTTGCCTGTACTACTTTTCCCAGACATCTGCTTTACAAACTCCTTTCTGTCTTTGTTGTCTTTGCCCCGGCCTCACCATCTCACTGAAGCTTATTCTGTATCACTTAGCACGTTTTCTTTATTCTGATTCCATTAAAATATTTTTGCAGCTTTAACTTGCAGCACAATATATAATCTATTTATTGTTTATGTTCATATTATCTACCTTCTTCTACTGGTTGGTTACACTGCAACTTTGTCAAGGCCATTGATCTTTATTTTGCTGATCGCTGTACCCCAAACATTTAGTAGCTACTCAATAAACACCCATGGACGGTGTGTAGTTGCTAAGAGTATGAGTTCTGACATAAAATAACGTGGACCCAGACCCCACTATTGCTTTAGTAGCTGAGTGATGCTTTGTGAGCTCCTTGGCACATAATGGTTTCATAGTATTTATTTTGAAAGTGTGGTTACTGACGTCAACACCTCATAAAGTCCTTGTGGTGATGAACTAGTAACACAATGTGCAAATCCCTCCGAATTGTGTGACACATATCAAAAGTTCTTTAAAAGATTTATTTATTTAATCTCTGAAAAAAATCATACGTGGTAAGTCCTGTTCTTCTCTATGTTTCACAAGTGAGAGAAATTGAAACTTAGAAAGCTAAACAGTTCGGTAAGGTATACCCAGTAAGTGGCACACCTTGGATGAAATTCAGTTCAATTTGACAACACATTTAATGTTCAGTCTCTGCAGAAAGTCTATGATGCTTTTGCAAATGGAATATTGTTTTCCTATTATATCTTTTAACTGCATGAGTGGGCAAATCTATTGATTTTTACATATTTTCTTTAGTAGCATCCTGTAAGCTATGTCCTAATTCCTATTTCAAAGCTTGTTTCAGACATTGATTTCAAATCTTATCCCAGGTTTTATTATATGGTGAAGAGTTTTAGAAAATATTTAATAAGAAAGTAGCAGAGCATTCCTCATCGATTCAAGTAATTTATATTATTTATGGAAAACCTCTTAGCACATTTTTTATTATTAGTGTCACTGTGGACTTAAAAGTATATGTTCTCTATATTTCTGAAGCAGTATCTTCTTAGAGTTTTTTACCTTTTTGTCAAAAATGTTGAACTGTCTCAGTTATCACCATGTAGTATTGTAAGTAATCTTGAAAGAATGAATGAGAAATAGTTGTGATTACCTACTTAACTTTCGGAAGAAAAATAGCTTGTCAGTTGTAGACAGCACACAGTACTGATTAGCAGACATATATTGTTATACCCTCTAAGATGCTTTGACAGAAACTCCATATCAAGCAACATATAGGAATTCTCACCTGTTGTGTGCAGCGGTTCGCTCTCCACACTTACTGGTCTTCTCTCCACATGAGAACAAAGCTTCAGGCAAAAGAGTGACTCTCAGGCTCTCCTGGCTAAGAAGATCACAATATTTCCTGTCTCCCACTGTTTATTTCAGATCCTCGCTTTCTTGTTTCTCTCCCTTCTTCTGGGAAGATCAGCCATAGTTCTAAAGAATCCCCTGCCTCACTTAGTAAGAAAATGGTATCAACTCACTAAGTAAAATCAGGCATGGTGATAGTGACTTGCAGTGGTCACTAAACTAAGCAGAATGACACACACACTGTCAGCAGAATATTTAAAAGCTATAGCATGGCCTCAGTCATCCTTTTCCCCTTCTTCCAGGAAGTGCCCAGCATGCCCCACTGGGCACTTCTTCTGATTCAGTCTCAGAATAAAGACAAATAGCAGGGCTCCATCAGTGAATTGAGGGTAGACATCATTTTCCTTGGGGAGGACTTAAATGAAGACTGAGAAGAAAAGGCAAGAAGGCAAATGACTATGAGCAAGAAAGATCAGGAAGCTGTAGAATTTTCCCAAGTAGTACGTCTTGAATCTTGTACATCCCCAATCCATTGCAGTGTGACTCATTTGGCCAATACAATGTCCTCAGAATGAGTATGTGCCATATCTGAAAATATTCTCATTGTCTCTCCATCACAACAAGAGCATCTTGCCTCCAACAGAGACTGGTCCTTTAGAAGCATTTTCTGGATGAAGCCAAGAACAGCAGAAACACCCACAGTGGCACAGGTGAGGGCAAACTTTGCTTTTCTAAGATGCTGATATTGGGGCTGTTGGCTAACTTTCTTTCTCTTTTAAACTTAGTTTCTGTTTATTTGGCAGAAAAAGATGGTCAGTGGGCTGGGGATGTAGCTCAGTGGTAGAGTGCTTGCCAGCATACGCAAGGTCCTGAGTTCAATCCCCATTACCTGAAACAAACCAAAAATACAATGACAAAAATAGTGGTCAACCTTTTAGAGTGCTAATCTAGGACAGGTGATATGATATATAATACATGTTATGACCTTACATAAAATAAATATTATTATAAAACTCATTCTGTATAATTTATTAAATCATGCATGAATGATTTCATTTAAGCCAAAAGGATAATTTACAATCACAATTAGTAACAGTACTAAAGAATCAATAGTAGGACAGGCTAAATAATGCATTGGTAAAAGTATAAAAACAACCTTTGTCCCTCAGGTAGCATGGCATATTTTTAAATTTTGAAAACTTACTGTATATGGTTATATAAATTAGTAGGCTATACCAAGCTATTATTTAATGTTTATATGCACATGGTGATTTAAACAGAGAACATAAACTCAAGAAGTAGTTAACAGATGACACTTATATGTATTTTAAACCACCTATTTATTTAGGTGCCATAAATATTTGAAATTTTCCAGATTCTTTTCCAAATAATTCTTCTAGAATTAACTAAGGAACTTTTTTTTGTACAGTGACAAAACTTAAAACAGTCATGTGTACAGTGCACTTTGATTTGTAGCTTAGCTCACCTCACAGTCATTCCTAGAATTGCTTCATGATGACATTGACAAAGCCAATAACTTTTCAACAAAAATATCCAAGTATGGAGTCCCTGGAATTTTCCCAATTTGAAAAAGCAGGCTATTAAAACTGTAGAAATTAGTCTGCACCTCTCCATAACTACTAATCTGCTAATATCAATAGACAGAGTCTAGTAGACCAGTTGCTCAACATGAAGTCCTCTGCATCTTTAAACTTACAGGGCAACTGTGTCTAAAATGCCATCACTTTAAAAACTATTAGGTGTTATGATAGGTTAAACTATTTGTCAAATAAAATGCTTTTTAAAAAGAAGTACAGAGGTAACTTCAACTTGTGAAATCAAAGTTGGATTCCAAATGAGTTAGAATTTTAGTAAGGAAATTGAGAAACTCCCATTGAACTTGGCTGCCCTTCCCTGGTGACTTTTTTTTTTTTTTTTTGGAGTTCTGAAGCATTCTTATTTGGAACACAGAAAAGAGCCATTTATTCTAGTATGTTTTGTTTCAACCTACACTTAACAATAAACACCTCGAAGGAAATCATTTTTATTCTGGGTTCTGAAGTTATGACCACATTGTTTTGGAAGAACAGAACAAAACTTTATGTTTTACTTTCATTATTTTTCCATTCTCATTTTCAGTGAATTTCCAAATTAGATTCATTCTTGATCTGCACTTTGAAGGTATGGCTTTATGGAGAGCTCACATTTTATCATCTGTTCTATGACCAACAGCAATGATGACCGCCTGGTACATTTATTCCAACATGGCTATGTTTTTCTATTTCTGTGAAGCAAAACATCATTAATGCTTTTATATAATTTGAGAAAACTAAAAACGTCAGTATGAATGTTCCAGTATGAATGTTCCAAAAACATCAGTATGAAATCACTGTATTACAAATAAACTGATCACCTCTTAAAGCATTATTGGATATGAACTATTAAAATATTTAACAGTTTGAACTTATCCTACCATGTGTAAGAAATCAAAGGCTAAATGGATTTTCAAAATGTATACTTTTAGTGTCTCCCAAATATGAAGATGACTGAACAAAGTCTATTAATATGTTGTAGTTTCTGTGGCTTTACTGAAATCTTCATAGAAATCATGATTGTACTTGGCATTTCATTATCCAAGAGACAGAATTAAAACTTTTTATTTCTGTGACTCAATTTTTCACTTAAAAAATACAAAAACTGCATTTACTGGCTTAATGATGATACTGCATCTTACTACAAAACAGTGTTAAGGAAAACACAGAAATAGACAATTTTGGACTAGTTTTTGGTTCTGGAAACATTGAGACCTTGTGAACCAGAACCAGGTCCTAGGGACCTACGGACTCTCCCAAGGAGGAAAGGAGAGCCAGATTGCAGATGTTCTTATAGAAAGGCACTCTCCTTCCAGACAAGAGCCACCTTCCACTCATCTTCCTTCCCTACAAGCCAAAGATGTCACTTGAATGGTGAGTACAGCATGACATTGTTGTTTCTGGCAAACTAGGCACATTTTGTAATTTTGGTGAATACACTAGGAAATTTCTAAGTGCACATAATATAACCTTTTGTTATAAAACGGTTAGCTCAGGGGTGATTTGGGAAGTTTGGAATGCGCTATAGGTATTTCCATTTTTATGGGAAAAATAGTCTTGATTTATAACCAATTTGAGTTATACTCAGCCTTCAAAAATGAATTGAGTATATATGGGTCCACTGTTAAAGCATATCTTTAGGGAAAGAGTTTGTATTAAAAGAAACAAAAAAAAAAAAAACAAACAAAAACTGAATGTCAAGCAAAAATGGAAGACAAAGAAGGCAATGTTGGGAGAGAAAATAAGTAACTTTAATGACAATAAAATCTTTGTGCCTATGACCCAAAACCTTCTTTTCAAACACAGCTCTATGCTCATAAAGAGGAAGAGAGCTATGCTTTTTACAGGTTTTCACACTTTAATCTTAGAGAGATACTAATTTGTAGAAATTTTCCTTCAGCTGCACATTTAAGGATGGTATATATCTTGTTGATGTAGAAATGGAAAACATCATTAATCTTACAACTAGTAAGACAGAATTGGATGTATCCACTTTGTAAACACTTTAAGTAATTTTCATTTCCTTCAAAATAACTTAAAAGCTCCTTCCTAAATAATTTCAACAGTTTATCTTCTTGTAAGGTCACTCAAATATATTCCTCAAGTGTATTTGAAATAAGACTTGTTAGGATGACTATAAATAATGATGAACTGCTGTTTATTGAAAAAAAAACTAAAAGAAAATAATTCAAATTTCTTCACCATAAAGGCTAAATATTTGACAATATACATATAGATATATTTACCTGAAATGAATGGTAAACACAAATATATATATATATATATTTGGGCTTTTTATGTATCAGTTAAAATTTAATTTGAAAATAACTCAAGATATAGAGCAGGAATTTTGACTTTATCGTTAAGTTCCTTACTTACAATTGGGTTCCATCCCCGAATGTCCCTAAGTTGGATTTGTTCATTAAGACTCAACAAAGTGAGTCTTATACACCTCTAACATGAATATGCAATGCAATACACACACACACACACACACACACACACACACACACACAGATGCTGAGCACTATTTACTGTGCCATAAGCACACAACAGCAGAACTGACATGAAGTCTGGCAGACACTTAAGATACTTCTGTGTCATGTGAAGTGCTTGCTATCTGTCAAAGTTTAGAACTCAAATGTTCATAAATTGGGACTTAAGCACATTTGGTACTAGTGATTACTTTGTTCATCAATCAATTTATTCTCTTTTATTTCTCTTTGTGTGAAGCAATTTTTTGAGACAATAAATAATATTAAATGATACAACCTATGAGGCTGAAGGAAAAGTTGGAGAAAAGCTAAGCAGAAAAAGCGAGGTTCAAGTTGGAAATTTTGGTCTTCTACAATGTACTATAAGCAACTAAATTTTGCAAAAATGAAATATTTCATTGACTAGACATTGATACTGAGTTAATGGCTTGATGATATTTTAACTCACTAGTAGGACAATAGGAAAGCTTCTTTAATATGTTAACCTTAATTTGATTCAACTTCATTGTAACATACAATAAATGTCTAATGTATTTGCATGTACTATGCTAAATTTTTGAAAATTAAACTTAAGAAATCATTATTATTAAGAAGCGCTTATAGGCATGTGAAAAAGGAACACATGATTACAACTTAAGGCTCCAAGTTTAAAATAGAGTTGTTTTTAAATGCACACGAAGACAATCATGCTTGTTCTTTATAGGAACAGGAAAAAAGAGACATCACAGAAAGATGAGCATTTACAATGGGCTTTGATGGAGTTCTCCAAACTGGGAGGGATGCTCAACTTTCTAGATAGCTAGAATACAATAAAATAATGGAGGTGTAAGTTTGTAGTTGAGTTGAGTGTCAGTGAGATTAGTTATGAATAAAGTAGGCAAAAGGTTGGGAATTACACAAAAGATAAAAGAAACGACAAACCCTTAATATCTGGGTCAGTTTTTTGCCACAATCTCTGAGAGAATACCTGTGGCTTTGAGCATGTGGTGGCACAGTGCATCATAGAAACAGTCCATGGTGGAGGAGTTCTACTCATCCAGGCATGGCTGGGAAACTATAGTCTGGAGGCAAAGACTTCAACACATGGACAGGGCACTTGCCTAAGCTACAGCACTTGATAATTTTAATTTCATCTTTTCTAGAAATGGAGGTCAGTGAAGGGTGGTGGGTGAAAAGATAATCTGTTTATACTTGTGCCTCAGCATAGTAATTCCCCACAAAATATTAAAGAATTAAATGAAAGTCTCAATTTGGAAAATGTACTTGAAATAGAAGGAACATGGTAAGATGTATATGCAATTGCATGTAGAATTCTTGATGTAGATGGATGTGAGGTGTATTAATTTTACAAATCTTGGTGAATATTATTAACTAACATATAGATTTGACAGAAGAATATCATCTGGAGAAGATTTTGTATTTTATTTTGTCTGTGGTAAATTTATATTTCATATAGAATATTTGGCTTAATATAGTTCATTGTACTGGAATATGAAGTTTAAGAAAGAGAGAGGGAGAGAGAGATACTAAGATTAGTCATTTAGGAATTTTGTAAAATTATTGAAAAAGCCCTGGTATTTGATTCATTTAAAAATGTCTCTGAAGTAATAAGGAATTAGGACACGGACAAAATACTAAAGAACAATGTTTTCTTTAAACTGCCAAAATGTCAAAAAATGTGCCAAATTCTTAAGCTTCGTAGTGTGACAGTCTAAGACATCACGTAAAACACTGTAGGGAATTGAGGAAATTGGTTCTGAGTTTTGTTCAGGGTCTCAGAATCCTACAGGAAAGTGAAAGTTTTGGAGCACAGTGATCAGATAAAGATGCAGTGATTATAAATCTGAAGACCTGCTCCCAGTTACTTAGACACAGAATGGAGGTGCTTAACTTCTACAGCTGTCCAGGTGTAGAGAGGGTAGACTCTGTCTGGAGGGGATACTATTATCTATAATCTCTGAGAAATCTTTTTACTAAATACCTGCAAATTAAAAAAAAATCTCAGTTTTATTACATGTCATTATTTTTTTTGTACCTGGAACAAAATACTCAACATACATAACTTAAAGGCAAGGAGGTTTTGTGGTTCATTGTGATAGTCCTTTGGTAGCTGTCTCCAAGGCAGAAAATGCATGATGAAAGGAGCTGGTGATGTAACTGCTTACCTAATGGAAGCCTCGAAACGCGGAGAGCAAAGAAAGGAACTGGGGGGACCAGGAGGGGCGTACACCCTTCCAGATCAAAACCCTTGTGACCCCCTTTTCCACCCAGACCCCACTTTCTAACAGATCATTCTGCTGTGATTCATTAGAGGATACACACACACACACACACACTGTTTTGGGACTATTCTATATCTAAGACGTAACACCAAGGAAAATAAACAATAGAGGCTAATATAAGAATAACTCAGTTTTTAGAGTTATCAGACATTAAATTCAAAATAATTATGATTAATATATTGAGAAAAGAATGGTAAGGTGGTGACTTACTAAGAGATAGAACTTATAAGAAAGAACATAATCATTATATCCCTTCTTATAATTATGAATTCAATGGAATGATCTTTAGCAGATTTAGTAGAGTGAAACAGAGAATTAGTAAAATGGAGTAATATAGTTGATAATGTCTAGGATGAAGTATAGAATGTACTATCCCCAGAACTCTCCTAAAAACACTAAAAGTAACAAAAAACATCACTAACCTATGCATCTTTGTCTAATAAAAATGGTAAAACAAGGAATATCAATTACATTAAAATGAAAAGGCATTGCTGACAAAAACATAATAAAAATACTTAGAAAGGAAATTATCATAATTGAAAATGAAATAATACAAGAAAGGATAAAAAGAATTAAAAATCTAAGGAAGAATAGAAATAATTCCAGATGTAGCCAGTAGTTCTAGATATGTTTTGTAGAAAGGCATGGACTCTTCTTTTGGGATCTTTTTTTGAGAATGATATATAATTTGTACTGAATTGTAGACTCATATTTTTTAGTACTATAATCAAATAAAATATCTTCTTAATAAAATACAAAGTTTCTTTAAATAAAGCATAACTGTACCTGTTAATTTCAAGGTGAGGATAGTCTAAGGTAGGTGGATTTGGGTAGGAAGGTAATATTAATATTTAAAGGAATTTCCTAATTCTAGCAGTTCTAAAAATGTCACAGATATTACTAGTCATCAAACATACTCTTTGGAATTTTTAGGGATTGAGAGTATAGCCAGCTAGCTGTGAAAATCTTTGGGCCGGACATGATAAAAAATGTTTTTGGGGAACTTGCAAGTGATTCTTTGCACTGTTTGATGAGTACTGGGAAAAGAGAATATAAGACACGTATGAAGTAATATTCTATCAGACCATGGCACAGCACTAATATTCTAACCTGGTTTTCACTAATGAAACACATGGAACATTGGAAGCACCTCCCTCCCAACTGCTGCATGTCACTGTCATTTGAGTCAAGAGGATCTGCATTCTGAGTGCTGAGACCTGAGAGCATAAACTATGTTTGCAATAACTTCAAAACACCTCCCCAGTTTTTGTTTTATTTTCTTAGGGAGGTAGTGTACTCGTTAAAAGTTGAAATCGGACCCATTTAGCTCTGGGAAAAGATGCTGTGGTTTTCACGGATTACAAAATGTGTTTTTCCCTTTAAAAGTCTGAATGAATAATCTCATTTTGGCAAATAAATATAGTAAGTTCCTTCTGCCCAACTCTACGCTTACTGGTGGGACAGATTAATAAAGGTGAGAAGTGAGTCGTCTATGTGGTGCATTGATTCTTTGAGAAGCCATTGAAATACTCTGCCCACTGGGGAAATCAGGGAGACCAGATTGGACCTATGAATATGGCCCATCAGGGATAGACTTGTGAATATAGCACGAGGAATTTGATAACTCCTGTCTTCTTCTGATTGCAGCTAAGTGCTTCCACTTAAAAATGTTTTCAATAGATTATTTTTAATATTCAATCCTAAAGCTGAATTTTTGCTTTTGGATGGGCCATGAAGAGGTGGCAGGAGATGGGAAGAAATGAAGAGTATCGCACCAATCAGCAGGGCGTATGATTTTATACAAACTAAAATCTTTGTATTGTCTCTAAAGAACCCTAAAGACAAGAAATGTAATCATGTCAAAATGATATATCACATAAAGCAATGGTCCTCAACAGTGGACATTCAATAAGGATGGACAATAATATCAAATGAATTTTACCTATTTTCTCAAAAATAAAAAGTGATGAAAGAGTAAATGAGACTCAAAATATATAATAGATATTCTGAAAGTGAAAGGTGAAGACATTGCTCAAAAGGAAAGAACAACTGGGATGATAGAAAGTAGAAAAGAAAGAAGAGAAAGGTTATATGTGTGTGTGTGTGTGTGTGTGTGTGTGTGTGTGTGTGTGTGTGTGTAATCTCTATTAGCTCATCAAAAAGAATGGTTTGTGATTTCATTGTTTGATCATTTTATCATTCCCATCTCATAATCTGACCAACTGCTTTGAAGATAATAACACACAATATATTAACCATTGTTAATCTAGTTTTTTTTGTTTTAAAACTCTGTATCATCTTTACTCTTTTCTTCATTTTAGAATAAAAAAAACAAGTATAGAAAAAAAGAATTAAAAGGTGATTATAAAGTTTCCAATTTATTCTCCTATTTCCTATATCCAATAATGTAAGTGGATGCTCATAAATAAAATCAGGATGAAGTGCTACACGTCTTTCAGATACCAAGAATTCTGATAAAAGAAACTCAAAAGAGATTCATCATATCCAACCCAGAAAGTACCTGTTCTATTTGATTTTTCCTTTTATTCTAAGACACTCATCCTCGGTATATGAGCATTTTACAACCCAGTGATTTATTTTCCAAAGAACTTGAAGCAGTAGTTACTTGTTAATCACTAGCTATTTCATAGTTATATTTGAGTCCTAAAATAATAACTATAATTAACATATTGCATTCCTTTTATATACCCCTCCTGTGCACACTCATTTTATTAACATAACTACATGATTGCTACTTTGCTTCTGTGTTTTCTTTCTTTACAGGTTTGATGTCTATGCAGATTCTCATTTTTGCCTGTTGTATAATTCACAAGTTAAACAATATTACATGGGTCTATGGTGAGCTCATGTTATTACGTGCAGTATAATTTTCACATCATGTAAAACTGAAGTTTGGTCTTGAAAAGTTTTGTTCATTTGTTTATTTTTAAATGTTTTAAACTTTTTAGCATAAAGCATATGTCTAAATCATTCTCTCAAGATTCTTTAAATTTGAACCCATGTCATAAAGTCCTTTGTCTTCTTGTGTCTCAAATAACAGTTTAAAGTGCCAAAACAATACTAATTTCTGCAGTTTCTTAAGTAATATTAGTCCCTAATAAGAAATTAGAAAATGATGTTTTATAAAATCAAACGCTGATAGAAGGGTCTGGTTTCAATCAGTGGAAATTTAAAATACAGGAATTAGGAATCCAGTTACATTTTATTATTTTATTTGTCACATTTAACCAGAATTGGCATCATTTCTGACACTTTTATCAATTAAACAACACAAAGAAATGAGTCTGTCCAACAGAGACCAAAGTGTTAGTAGCATGCCAAAACCAAATTTTAAAGATTAAACATTGAAGTTAAAATGTCAAACAGTTTTAGCTTTTGCATTCTAGAAAGATTTAGGCCAAAATTCATTTAGGATGTTACCTTGCCTATAAAATTATTTAAACCAATTTTTTAATATTCTCAATTTGTAGTAAACACTCAATCTCTTCTAATGCTGTCAGCTAAACCATAAAAGATAGTCTGAATCAGTGTTTGGATTTGGAACACAAAAAGAGAGCAGGGCTTCCAAAATAACCAGATTGTCTTTGATATAAGCATAGTCTTTGGAAAAAAGAGAATTGGACAGAAGGTTAGGAAGGCAGGTTAGAGCCAGAGGTGGAGGTGTTCTGAATGTTAGGTTATGCAATTCATTTGGAGCAACAGTCAGTATTACCAGGTTCTGCCTAAAACGTGCTATGATCTTCTAACTGGTACACTTGCTCCCAGGCTCATGTGATATTTATCTATCCATCAGTGTGAGAGTGGTTTTCCAAATGGTAAATCTTCTCAAGTCAGTCTCTTTATGCCTTTCTATGGTTTCTCATTTCTTTCAGAATAAAATGCAAACCGTTTCATTCATGATCTGCCACCTGACTTCTTCCACAGTTCATTTCATTTATCCCCACCTAATCTGTCAGCTTCTTAAAGTTTCTGAAAATGCATTGTACTTTCTTGCTTTCCAATAAAGCCTTCTGTGAACAAAGAGATACTCGGATACCATTTTTATCTATCTCCTTCTTATCTTTCTAAAAGAAGTGCATAGATCTCTTTCCTTAGCATGCCACTCTCACAGTGACAGTGTAGTTTCAACATTTCTACTTTGCTGCCACAGAACCCTAAGCCTTTGATTTTGAAAATTATGGTTTTTTTTAGAATTTCCCATTTTTAGTCTTTTCCTTAGGGACTGTGACCTCCTCAAAGGCAGAGCTTTTGGCTTTTATCTTCATTTAGAAACCCTGAGGTGGATGTTCAAATTTTTGTTACATAAATGGATTAATCAGTCAATATGAGCATGATTTGGGCTGTGCTTTAGAAAATCTAGCAGTGTGTGTGAGGAGAGGAAGAAGAAAACTGAAAGTGAGAGTACTGTGAAAACTGAAGTGAAAAAGACGAACATTTGGTCCTACATAAATAGTAGCTACAAGACTTCCTGCAAGAACTGTTTTATTCTTATGTCTCCAACTACTACCTAGACTAGAATACCCCCAAATCCGAACTGTGCAGCATTTATCTGTCCCCTAGGTTTCAGGAATTTTCTGGAAAGAAGTGGAATGTGAAATCAGTAGTGACCCTATGATTCAGCCTTGTTGGAGTAGTCTTAATGAATGTATTCCAAAAATATCCAGAGCTTTGGCTGCTTTTGCAAAACGGGAATAACTTTTCATTATGAAGAATTATAAGATATAGTTTAGGTAAGGTTTATAATAGTCTCTTTTTGTCCACTTTTGTTTATTTTTTCCAAATTTCCAGCCCTAAGAGTTGTTCTTTTAAGTGTAATTGCAGTCACCAGAGCCTAAATATTAAAATGTTTTATTGGTCTTTTTCATCCTGTAGAATGGAGTTCATACTTTCTAGTCTTCCCAGCTGTGTATCCCTGGAAGCCCTTCCTCTCTTGATGTGAAATTTACAAATTCATGCCTTTGCATAATTCTTCCTCTTATCAGAGGACATCTCCTGCTTCTCTGTTCGTGATTCCTTCATTCTTTAAGGCAGGCCTGAACATAGTTTTGAAATTGGGGATAATCTCTGAACCTGTTATTAAGACCATGTTTCTTACAGCATACATTGTCCTGTTGATTAGATTCTCTTTAAGTAAATATTCTAATAGGAGCCCTATGAAGCCTTATATGTGGCTCAGGAATTGCTAGATACTGAAGACTACAAAAAGATAGTAGAACACACATAGCCCCCTGTTCAAAGCATGCTCTGGTAAATGAGTTGAAGTATGTTAATTTATTGTGAGTAAATTTCCCCCCAATTTAAATAGATCTTCAAGTAAATTATGGTGAGCTTACACACAGCTCATAAAATGCAAGGCGTTGAGCGTGAGACTGGCAATTAGGAGACATGTGGTGCCCTTCTCAGAGACCTTACTCTTGGGTCAAGCAAGTAATATTCAGCCAAATAATTGAAACAAACTTCTGATAAAAGAGGGGCAGAGAAAGATCTTCTGGGTGTTTTAATTTCCACAGTACAGAGAAAGAATAATGACAAGGCTTATTGTACACCATGATTATAAACTAGATGAAAGACATTTTCTATCCCAGTGTCAGATTCTGTGGGGAGACAGAGAAGGTGGCCCTGCCCTTCAGGTAATATGAGTGGAGAGAAACACTCCATGGAGCTGTCCTTGTGTCATCTAACCAAAAGTCACACTGGAGTCTTATGATGAATAATTTCATAGCGATGAAATTTGAGCAACTGAGCAGGGTTCTGCTTCTTAAACTTAAGTGAAAGCTATTTAGGAAATCCTGGTATTAAAAAAAGTATAACAAAACAAAACAGAAGAACAAAGATAAAGACAGAAGAAACGCATTCCTAATTGAAGCAGGTCCTTGAAATCAGTAAACCAGGATGATTTTTCTGTCTTTTCACCTGGTAAAAGAGTGACTTGCCTTAAGCAATTTGGAAAGAAATAAAACTTTGCAATTCTAATAAATAATGAAAATACCTTCCTGGAGTTTTGGAACCTATTCTTAAATTTATCCATTTTAGAATATAATTTCCTTTAAGGAAAGTATTATATTATGGGTAATACTAAGAAATAATATATGCTTTATAAATATTTTAGAAATCTCAGAAACTAACTGCTAAGGGGATAGAGGGAATTCTTTAGTTACTATTTCAACATGACCAAGAAAAAGCCACTGTTACAATAATCCTTACCTGTAAGATGATATGTTTGATATGTTTGAAATCCTGGGACCATTAGAGATACATTAAGCAAGATTGTTGGTTCTTAGCAAAGGACTGAAAATTGGGAGCATTTCCTTAAAATATATTCTTCACATATTTTATTATATTACCTTTACAGAAATGTTTCTCAACAATAGCTATGTACTAGAAGTACCTGGAGAGCTTATGTGGTAACAGGTCAGCACCGATCCTGGAGAACCTGGGCTGGGCTCAGACCTGGAGCCTGCAGTCAGTGCTAAGTATAATGTCCTATAGGGTATGACTTAAACTTTTTTTGTAAGTGAAAGTTGTTTTGTGTGTGAAGAACTTGGGGTGATAGCCAGCAGTCATTTCTCTAGCCCTGTATTTCTGCGGCTCATCTTCCCACCTCCTCTTGGGATCAGAACACTTTGCAGGTCCACGTGAAAATTTTCCCTCACACTCATTCACCAATTCAGGGATTATTCAGGGAGAAAGACCTGATGCTTTGCTGAGACCCATGCTGGCATA